>CM022949.1:56664743-56959743 GCA_012931725.1 Litsea cubeba
CCATGCATGATCAAACTTTTGTAAATTCATTTTTGCATGATTGCTAGCATTGTTTGAGTTGTTTTGCAATCATCATATCACTTTACCATATTGGATTGTTTTGCAAAACACTCATTTCCAAATCACATGTGTTTTTAGTATTTAAACTTTCATACAACTTGTGTTTTAATAGGAATGTCTTTCCAAGTTGTTTCAATTACTTCATGTGATTAGTTCATCTCTCAATCATTAATTTATGTGCTTAGAATTTTAAATGCATCAAGCATTCATTTAAGAGCTTCATTTTAGAAATTGATTGAAGTACACTTTCATACACCTTGAACACTCATCTTAGTTAATTGTTAGTGTATGATTGTAAATTGATTTTAATTTTTATATCAGCCTAATTAAGAGGCAAATGTATTAAGATATAATTGTTTCTCTTCTAGTGTTTAGACACTTCATTGAGAAAGAAAAATCTATTGCTTGTAAACGTTAGTGCTAAGCCTAAGAAAAGAAGCATAGTGTAAAGGTTGTTTTTAGCCTAGAAAAACATCATGTAAAGGTTATTGCTTAGCCTATTGTAAAAGCATAAATAGTGGAAATCCGGTGGGGTGTTGAGCACAAGCCGGTAGTGGATGTAGGCATTGAGGCCGAACCACTATAATCTTTGTGTTATGGTGATTGGGTTGTGGTGATTGATTTGTTTCTCTTCCGCATCTATTGTCATAATCATCACATGTGACTAGTTTATTTTAAAGAAATTAAAATTGGTCATAGTTGGTCACTATTAGTAGATCACCTATTCACCCCCCCTCTAGGGTTAAGATCCCTTGGACTTTCAATTGGTATCAGAGCAAGGTTGCTCTATATTTAGGATCAAGTGTTTGGAACTCTTGATTAGGTGTAAAAACCTAGAGTTTAAAGCCTAGTGTTGTGCTTCCATGAAAATCATTAGAATGGATTCCACTATTTTAGATTGTGTAGATACTTGTGTAGATTCTTCTAGATCACCATCTCTTCCATCTATTGGAGATACAAACTTTGGAATTAATGAATCGCAAGATGAATTAAAAGAAGAAGAAAATGAATATGAAGATGACTTCAGCATGCTTATAATGAACTATATACATTGTTCCTAAAGTGATAAGAACAACAAAAGTTTGAAAGAAGAATCTAAAAGATTAAACAAGGAAATTGACACTTCAAAAGATGAACTTAGAGAGAAAGAAGAATTAATTCAATGCCTAGACTCTAAGTTCATGATCACTTTGCACAATCTATCAAATGCTCAAGATGAACTAAATGAAATAAAATTAAGTCATAATGAGCTAAATAAAGAAAATATAAATCTAAGAGATACATTAAAAAGACAAGATGAGAACATTATCCATTTAGAATCCAAATTGAAAATTTCTAAAGATAATTTGTTAAATCTTCAAGATGAATTAAATGTATCTAAGATAAATGTGAAGGACTTACAAAAGAAAATTCAACTCTAAGTGATCATATAAAAATCAAGTTGAAGACATGTCAACCTTGAATCCAAGTTAATAACCACCAAAGAGAATTTATTCATGCTCAAAGTAATAAAAAACTTTACAACTTGGATCTAATGTAAATGAACTCAAACTTGAATTAAAACTTGCTTATGAAAAAGTAAACAAGTTTAATGGAATTGGAATTGAACTTACAAAAGTGAAAAATGAAAATTCAATTCTTAAAAATCAAGTCACTCAACTTGAAACTCACAAACAAAAGTATGAGTGCAATTTACCCAAGGCGAAGAGACATTTGAAAAATTATTTAGATTGGGTAAATCACAAGAGATAGGACTGGTATTGGATTTGATAAGTATACTTTCATGGCCCTAAAATCACCAACACATTTGTGAAAGGTGAGTCCTCAATCTCTAGCACTCACTCTACTTTGCCCAAACAAAAATGTCATTATTGTGGTATGAAGGGTATTTCAAATTTGAGTGCAAATTAAGAAAAATCATTTGTCTAAACCTATCTATGAACCTAAAAATGGAAAATCTAATTCTATGATGGTTAAGGCATCTAAATCAAAGGAAGACTCTAGAAAGTTCAAGCAAGTCAAACCATTCCAACAAGAGTCTCCCAAGATAGATTTTAAAAAGACTCACCAATTAAAAGTAGTCAAAATAAATCTATCAAAAAGAAACCTCTCACTTTACCTCCTTTAACCTTGGAAATGAAGGAACTTTTGAAAAATGTTGAAGGACTAAAATTAAAATTCAAAAGGCAAAAAGAGAGAGGAAAAGCTAAAAGAAATGAGAAAAATAAAAGGAAACATCAACCAACCAAAGACTAATCATCAATCCAATTATGAAATTGTCAAACCTCAAGGATGTATGTCAAGTATATAAAAGAAATCAATATATATCTCCTCTAGTTGGTGGGATCTCATACATAGACTCCAAAGCTCAATACCTTAGATGGATACATAAGGTTAGACTCTTAGACAAATACTAAGACCTCATAATTAGATTAGACCAACCCTTTCCCATAAGGTATATGGTTGTTGGTCTAAGTCTAGTTCCTTCTATCTTTCTTAGTATTGTCTCTTTGTTCAAGTATCATTTGTTTGAGTTTTACTTGTTAAAAATGCATGTTTATGATCAAATCTGATTTGAAAAAGAATTGCTTAAAGATACATCTTCTCAATCAATGATTTGTTTTTCAAATGTGCTTTTATTTGAATGGATTCGTAGTTACTCCACATTTGTCAAATCAAATACTATGAAAAATGAATTGTCTTGGACTCACAAGTTTTCAATCATTTAAATGGACTTATTTAGAATTAATTTTGTAAAATCTCTTTTCCTATTTTGATTGAGATTGTAGGATAGCTGGATTAAGGGAATCATTTGTTCAGAGAGTTTTCTTGAGTTGGCAAATTCTCCCTTAAATCTGAACAGATACCCTGTTTTCCCTGTTTACTCGGTCGACATCCTGGATTGGCCGGTCGACCGAACACACGTACACAGCAACTTAAAAAGTTGCGCTGGGCACTATTTCTGTTTCAAAACAGAAACCTCTGCTGAGCAGGTCGACCCCCTGGAGCTTCTCAAATCCGAATGCTCCTCGTTTTCAATCCGTCTCTTTCATTCTTCCTTGGCAAGATCATCATTCTCCCAAGGATTTCTCATTGGATTGTCTTCTTCCAAACCAAGGCCTGTTTCAGCACTGTGTCGCACGGGCAGCTGTGCTCTCTTCTTCTCTGAACTCCGTCTAACTGTCACATGGAGACGCATTATTCTTAGTGTGTGTTGCTTCTAGTTTTTCCAAAATACATGAGACTCCATCTGTTCTGGCCGTCCAAGACTGTCGAAGCACTATGTTGCTATCTCTCCAGCCGTCTGTGGTTGTTTTGCACATCCTTCATTGATTTCAATTTCTGATATGTATGGCTGATCAATTAGTTTGTAGTGGGTTTTCAATCCCATTGAGAGTGTTTGTAGCAATCTGTACACATCTTCAGGCAGTTATTATCTGTGGATCTTTCTGTCACAGAACCTGCACTCCAACTGTTTGACACTATGACTGAACCACTGTTACATCCCATTTAGAACTGTTTTTGCTGAATTCGAGTGGGATGTGTGCACCTGAGCTCCTTCAATCTAAGAATCATTTCAAGCCATTTCAAGTGCTGCCCTCCCTTCCAAAAAATTAACTGTTTAGTGCTAGTGAGACCACACTCTTTGGGATTTCTTTAATCTTTTCTAGCCCAATCATATCATATCTATAACTTCCCTCCATTATCTCTTTAGTGGGCTGTATATCTCTCCCAGATGATACCTTAGTGCCAAGTGATTACTTTCTTCTACATTTCAGCCTAGCACTTGAGGACAGTCAGGGTACATATTCAGCTACAGTCATGGCAAGAACAAAGCAAACTTTTAGGCAACCTATCAAGAAGTCAAAAACAGGCCAAGCTTCATCTTCTCATAGATCTCCTCATCCTCTCCTGAAGCATCCCCTCCTCGTGAAGTCAGATTCAAACCCATCCCTTATCATCTTCGGTTGTCAAATCCTTCCGAACAAAGAGATCATTGTGGAGAAGAAATGTGTAGTAGAAGATCTAGTGGATTATGGTGTCCCTGCTATCATGGAAGATATTGGCTGGGCTGGTATTCTAAATTGGAGTGGAAATGCCTTTCCATCCTTGGTTCATAACCTATACGAGTCTATCTGTGCCTCCACCAATAATTCATTCACTATCAGATTCGAGCATGGGGAAGAGGTGGTTACTACAGAGAAGATTGCATCCATCTTGGGGGTTCCTAGGTCAAATGGGCCAAAGATAATTTCTGAAGTTTTACCTCTTGATGAAAAAGATGGAGTGACTCATGCTCTTTGTGGAAGAGCTGAAGTTTGGACAGCCAAAAAATTGTCTTCAAGCTTCTCACATGGTTCCTTCCCTTCGGATCATTCATATCATTTTCACTCATTCCATCTATCCAAGGAAAGGGAATAGGACTGAAGTAACTCCTTACATGGCGAATCTGTTGTTCAAAGTTATATCTGGAGATCGGGTTGCTTACCTTCAGTTATTAGCACCTATTTCCGAGTTATTATGGATCGCAGCCGTGTGCAGCTCCATTGGATTTCTCATTACCCAGCTTGCTAGATCATAGGGAGTGGTTCCTCCAGCTTCTGAGAGGAGACCAGCGACATCCACTGTTTTCAACAAATCAAACTTCTTGATGAAGCTTCCACCACCTCAGCAAAGGAATCCAGTTGCTGAAGGAGATGCAGAGTTAGAGGCTGCGGAGATAGAGCCTGTAGATCCAGTAGCAGGTCAGCCTCCTCATCCAGAGCCCCCTCAGCAGCGCAGTCTGGAGGACCGTATGACCTCTTTAGAGCATATTGTTTCTACCATACGTACAGACTATCAGGAATTTAGGCAAGAGGTATCAGGAATGATGAAGAAGACTTGAAAGTACCTATCGAACATCTCCAGCAGCTGCAGGCGTCATGATGATGCAGTGCCCCCCGTCTCCTACAGATTCATCTTAGATCTTAGGAAAGTTTTTCACTTTTTGTGGGGAGGGTAGTGATAGACTTTTTAACTCTTTTAAATATTTTTCTATCAACTGACTGATAGCTTGAATTGATACTGACCATTATTTGATTTTTGGTTTGGTCAAGTAATTATTGAAATATGTAATAGTCTTTATGGAAAAAAATGAATTTACATATTCAAATTGTTCATCTCATATCTTCTTATCATATTCCTCAATGATGAATGTTTATGATGCTTGAACTAAATTCTCTTTCGATTAATATTTTTTTTCTTAGCATCATTCATAACAGCATAGACAACCTCTATATGATAACCTGTTCAGCATTTCATTTTTAATTTAATTTGGTAACAGGTGCTACTGAAAGGTATTTGTTTTCTAATGTATACAGGTTCCTTTGCAATTCGATGACAAAGGGGGAGAGAACTCAAAAAGAGCAAGAGAAGATCAAACAAAGGGGAGATCCAACAAAAGGGAGAGAAGACCAGATCTAACTAAGGGGAGATCTGTCCAAGGATAAAAGAGGGAGAGCTCTAACGAAGGGGGAGAGATTGTTTCAAGAACATAAGAGCTGAAGTCTTAGAAGTGTTGTGATCATCTTAGTTGCCATCAAATTGCAAAGGGGGAGATTGTTAGGATCTTTCTATGTTGCTAATTTGATGGATGCACTATCACTTTCACTTCATCTGATCACACTCATTATCGTATGTTAGACCTTGATTCTGAATCTTAGACTTGCATATTCAATTGATTTTCAAAGAACTCGTCATGCATGTTTTTAGAACTTAAACACTCTTTCGAAAATCTATTTTTTCATGCATGATTTGAAAATCAGTTAATCATCGAGGTTCTTGGAATGCATACAATCTCATTCTTAAAATCCTTTTTAGCATGCATAAAAACATAATGGCTGGGTTCATGTTTCAATAAAATCACTTTTTCCAAAATCTGCACAGAACTCCTCCCAGGCCAGTTTACCCGGTCGACCGACCCCTGTACCCGGTCGACCGAGCAAACTAGCCGTTGGCAGAGAGCTGTTGGCTCTCCAACGGTCAGACTTCTGACCGTTTGTTCCAGGTCGACCGAGAGAGAGCAGTAGGTCGACCGAAGACACTAGCCGTTGGACTGTTTTGTCTATAAATGCTCATTTCATTCCTTTCTTGGAGAGGTTGGTTGGGTGAACTTTTGGAACCATTTTGAAGCCTAAGAAAGGGAATGAGCTAAGAAGGCTAGATAGCAAATGGAAATCAAAATCCTTGAGATTCAAAGGTATATACCTCTAGGTTAAATTTGATTTCCATACTTTTGAAATCCATGCATGATCAAACTTTTGTAAATTCATTTTTGCATGATTGCTAGCATTGTTTGAGTTGTTTTGCAATCATCATATCACTTTACCATATTGGATTGTTTTGCAAAACACTCATTTCCAAATCACATGTGTTTTTAGTATTTAAACTTTCATACAACTTGTGTTTTAATAGGAATGTCTTTCCAAGTTGTTTCAATTACTTCATGTGATTAGTTCATCTCTTCAATCATTAATTTATGTGCTTAGATTTTAAATGCATCAAGCATTCATTTAAGAGCTTCATTTTAGAAATTGATTGAAGTACACTTTCATACACCTTGAACACTCATCTTAGTTAATTGTTAGTGTATGATTGTAAATTGATTTTAATTTTTATATCAGCCTAATTAAGAGGCAAATGTATTAAGCTATAATTGTTTCTCTTCTAGTGTTTAGACACTTCATTGAGAAAGAAAAATCTATTGCTTGTAAAGGTTAGTGCTAAGCCTAAGAAAAGCATAGTGTAAGGTTGTTGTTTAGCCTAGAAAAACATCATTGTAAAGGTTATTGCTTAGCCTATTGTAAAAGCAAAATAGTGGAAATCCGGTGGGGTGTTGAGCACAAGCCGGTAGTGGATGTAGGCATTGAGGCCGAACCACTATAAATCTTTGTGTTATGGTGATTGGGTTGTGGTGATTGATTTGTTTCTCTTCCGCATCTATTGTCATAATCATCACATGTGACTAGTTTATTTTAAAGAAATTAAAATTGGTCATAGTTGGTCACTATTAGTAGATCACCCTATTCACCCCCCCCCTCTAGGGTTAAGATCCCTTGGACTTTCACAAGTTTCATTAACATTACTGGAATTTATTTTCCAGATTTGTTTAATGATGCACATAGTGTGTTTGTATGCACTAACCTCTTTGTTTGCAGCCATGTATTACATCCTTGATGGTTTGCATGATTGCTATGTGGATTTGGATGTTTTTTCAATAGTTGGAAAGTGTACGATTGCGCGTTTAGCAATCATAGGAAGTTGTAATTCTTTCTTTACTTTTATTCCAACTAGTCTTGATGTAAGCTTTCTTGAAAAGCATAGGTATCTCCAATGTAATTTGGATTTTGTTTTTTTATGGGTTCGCTTGTATAAATTTAATTTATTGGAACAAGCAAGAAGAAGAAAGTTTCAAGAAAGGTTGCAAGTAGCCGGATTCCTTAGTGGTGGAGGAGGCAAGACTTCTTGGTGCAAGATGAGATCTATTTTTGATGTCCTAGTTCGATAAGGACTACAAGTCCGAAGAGCAGGGAGCCATCAAGGATTGCATACTTTTATTTGCTTTTATATATGGAATGCACGGATGAATGCTTTATATAATTGCTATAATTGTCACCTAGAAACATGGCCACCATTAGGTTCTAAAATTGGCATCTTTTTGTATTAGATTGTTTTTAGTTTGGCAAATTCTTTTAAACGGGACTTAGACCAGCACCTTCTATTTTGTCTAAGGTTTAAAATTGGATAGGGTTTAGTTTATATTGGTACCCTTGGTTTCCAAAAGAGGCTAAACTAAAATCTAATTAGATGCTACGTATGGTTTCCATAACCCAAGATAGGTTTTTGATTCTTTAAAGGGATTTTCTCAAATGTTTTAAAGCAAAGGTTATTTATTTTTAAGGTGACTTAAGACATTAAGTCATAAATTTAATTAACCGAGTTTGCTAGATTTAAAAAGAGCTTTTGAGTAAAACAATGTAAAGGTCAAAAAGTATAAACCCTAGTGATAAATAATCAAGTGGGAGAGGGGTTTTGGAAAGACCCCACGGCCTTCCAATTTCGGTTCATGTTATCTCATTAAGGTGTTAGTGGGAGCGGCCATCCCTTCGGTGGAGTTCTTTAGTAAAGATCGCTTTGATGGGTTAATGGGTGAACTAATGTGAATATTCGTAATGAGGTGTTAGTAGGAGCGGCCATCCCTTCGGTGGAGTTCTTTACTAAAGATCACTTCTATAGAATGTCAATGAAGTGTTGGTGGGAGCGGCCATCCCTTCGGTGGAGCTCTTTACTAAAGTTCACTTCTAGGATGGATAAAAGTCTCTTCCCTTCGGAAGACTTAATCATAGACATTCTGGGAAATTTCATAAGAGATGGTTATAC
Organism: Litsea cubeba; assembly: GCA_012931725.1. Taxonomy (NCBI): domain Eukaryota; kingdom Viridiplantae; phylum Streptophyta; class Magnoliopsida; order Laurales; family Lauraceae; genus Litsea; species Litsea cubeba. Next base: position 56,673,222 of record CM022949.1, read on the forward strand.
ACTTGACATAAGACGGTAATGACCTCTCCCTAGGAGTTTAAGGTTGTTTGTCATATGAGGCCAAACCAATCAGTGACTGGACTACCACTAGATGTGTATCCAGATAGTGATAATCCAAATAAGTATGCCTTAATTCAACGTGACTGTAGGCTCGGCCATCCCTTCGATGGAGGGTCTATGAGGAGGTTGAAACACTGATACATTATGATTGGGGTTGAATAATGTAAAAAGTTTGTGCTTTGTTTTTCCTTTTGTAACAAGCACCATATGCATATTACATATATACTGCATGTCTAATTATAAACCGTTTCATATCCAGAGAGAGATGGGAAAAGATTCTTTTAGTCCGTTGATGTGCATTCTTCGTGAGAACAAACTGACTGGCCCTAACTACGTAGATTGGAAGAGAAATCTTGACATAGTACTCACTGCTGAGGAGTACAAGTATGTCTTGGTAGAAACATGTCCAGATATTGATGCTAATCCTACTGATGACCAGTTAGAGGCTGAGAGGAAATGGAAGAAAGCGAACAGCATGGCTAAATGCTACATGCTCGCTTCCATGTCCAACGTGTTGCAAACACAGCACGAGCATATGGACACAGCCTATGAAATCATGATGTCCTTGTTTGAGATGTTCGCAGACAAAAGCATGCCAGCTAGGCAAGCTGCTATGAGGACTATCATGAATGCTAGGATGGCTGAGGGAACACCTGTCAGAGAGCATATGCTCAAGCTGATGGATTGTTTCAATGAAGCTGAGATTCTAGGGGCTGAGATTGATGCAGGGAGTCAAACTGACATGATTCTCGAAACTTTGCCGGACTCTTTCAATCAGTTCAAGCTCAATTTCAATATGAGCAAGATGGACATGACTCTACCTGAGTTAATGAAAGAACTGCAGGCGGCAGAGGCCATCATGAAGCCCAAAGCCCAAGCTCAGTTTTTCCAGTCTTCCTCTAAACTAAACCCAAAAGAGAAGAAGTCCAAGAAGAAGAAGAATAAGGGAAAAGGGCAGAAAAAGGACAATGCTGGCAATAAGAAGGACAAGGGTGCAGATGGAAAGCCCAAAGGGAAATGCTTCAAGTGTGGCCTCAAAGGTCATTGGAAGAAAGATTGTCCCAAGTTCCTGGCCTCAGTTAAGAAAGGTACATCTTTTTCATACTACATTGAAACTTGTCTAGTGGTTGATTATACTGACTCATGGATAGTAGACTCAGGATCCACTAATCATATCTGCAATTCACTGCAGGGGTTTCAGATAATGCAGAGAATTGAGAAAGGAGAGTTTGCCTTTAGAGTCGGAACTGGAGCTAAAGTTTGGGCAGTTGCAGTAGGAGTTGTTACCTTACATTTTCCATGTGATAGGGCATTAGTTTTAAATAATGTTTTCTATGTTCCGGACATGAGGAAGAATTTAATTTCAGTTTCCAGATTAATTGAATTTAATTATTCAGTTTCTTTCCATTCTGGTGTTGATATCAGTAGAGATGGAAATATTATATGTTCCGGTAGAATACATGACAACTTTTTTATATATCCTATTGCTCCCACACTGCATAATGTACAACAAGAAAACTCAACTTCCCTTAAAAGGAAGGTATCTTCAATCAATGACACATATCTTTGGCACTTACGTTTGGGTCACATTAACCTAAAACGGATTCAGTGGTTGGTAGAAGATGGGCCTTTGAGCTCATTAGATTTCGAACCTTTTCCTCAGTGCGAATCTTGTCTCAAGGGAAAGATGACCAAACGGTCATTCTCTGGAAAGGGACTAAGGTCAAAGGAGTTGTTAGAATTGATTCACACTGATGTGTGTGGTCCTATGAACAAACCGGCTCGAGGAGGGTATGAGTATTACATCACCTTCACCGATGATTACTCTAGGTATGGATATGTATACTTAATGCGACGCAAGTCTGAGGCGTTTGATAAGTTCAAGCAATTCAAGGCTGAGGCGGAGAGCTACAACTAGGGAAACATATCAAAGCCCTTCGATCTGATCGAGGTGTGGGTGGCGAGTACCTCCTGGGTGAGTTCAAGGAGTACCTCACACAACATGGGATTGTGTCTCAGTTGTCTGCACCGGGTACACCCAGCAAAATGGTGTAGCAGAGAGAAAACCGTACCCTTCTTGATATGGTAAGGTCCATGATGAGTCATGCGACACCTATATCTTTTTGGGGATATGCCCTAGAAGCAGCAGCATACATTTTAAATCTGGTACCTTCTAAATCAGTACCTAGGACACCGCAAGAAATGTGGACAGGTCGAAAACCTAGTTTAAGACATATCCACATTTGGGGTGTCCAGCCTATGTACTGAATGATAAAGCTACCAAGCTGGAACCCAGATCGAAAGTGTGCTACTTCATTGGGTCCTAATACGAGGGAAGAGAGGTGGCATCTTTTATCATCCAAAGGAGCAAAAAGTGCTCATCAGCACTATGCTAGTACTTGGAGGATGATTGTATGATGCACCAAGAGCTTAGTTGTAAAGAAACCCTTGAGGAGATTTCTTCCAGGATCTCTATAACATCTGTACCAGATTCTGAGCAGTAGATGAATAAGATATTCCTTGAACACTCCGGCGCCTCATCGCAGTGGGAGAATTTCTAGACAGCCAGAAAGATATCTAGGAGTGTCTTTTAAGACAGACTCTGAATATCTGGTTGAGGATCCTACTAGTTATGATGAAGCAGTAACGGATATAGATGCTGACATGTGGCAGCAAGTGATGAAATCTGAAATGGATTCTTTGTATTCCAATCAAGTCTGGGAACTTGTAGATGCACCTGAAGGGATTAAACCCATAGGGTGCAAGTGGATCTACAAGAGAAAGAGAGGAGTGGATGGGAAGGTGGAAACCTTCAAAGCAAGACTGGTGGCGAAAGGATATACTCAGAAAGAGGGTATCGATTATGAGGAAACCTTTTCACCAGTGGCTATGCTTAAGTCCATAAGGATTCTCTTGGCCATCGCATGTCATTATGACTACGAGATATGGCACATGGATGTCAAGACAACTTTTCTTAATGGAAGTCTTGACGAATGCATCTATATGATGCAACCAGAGGGCTTCATTGCTAGTGGCCAAGATAACATGGTTTGTAAACTTAAGAAGTCCATTTATGGACTTAAGCAAGCATCTAGAGCATGGAACATCAAGTTTAATCAGGCAGTCAAATCCTTTGGCTTTGATCAAAACATTGATGAACCATGTGTGTATAAGAAGGAAGTGGAAAAGCAATTGCATTTTGGTTCTATATGTAGATGACATATTACTCATAGGAAATGATGTAGGTTTATTGTCATCCACAAAGGTTTGGTTATCCTCTCAATTTCAGATGAAGGATTTGGGTGAGGCCAGCTATATCTTAGGGATCAAGCTTTTGCGTGATCGCAAGAATAAGATGTTAGCCCTATCCCAATCTTCATACATTGAGAAGATATTGATCAAGTTTAACATGCATGACTCCAAGAAGGGTATCCAACCTTCTAGACATGGAGTACCATTGTCTCGAGATCAATTCTAAAGACATCGACGAGATCGAGATCATGAGGGAGAGTTCCATCTGCACCGCTGTTGGAGGAAGCTTTCATGATGCCATGTTATGTACCTAGACCAGATATTTGCTTTGTCGTTGGCTATGGTTAGCAGATCTCTGTCAAACCCTGGACCTATGCATTGGGACAACTGTTAAGGATATATTCAAGAATCTCCGGAGAACGAAAGATTATATGCTAACCTTCCGGCAGGACATATAACGCCCTTGGCGGTATACAGACTTCTGATTTCCAATCTGTAGTGAATGCCAGAACGTCCACCTCAGGGTACGTTCTTTACTTTGTCAGGAGGGGCTATCTCATGGAGAAGTGTTCAAGCAATCCTCCTCATGTTACTACTGATTTCTTACCATGAAGCAGAGTATGTGGCGGCATCGAAGCTGCGAAGGAAGCGGTATGGCCTCAAGAAATTCCTGTTGAATTGGGAGTTGTTTCCTGCAGTGCAAAAAAACCGATTGTCATGTACTGCGCTACACACTGGTGCTGTAGCACAGTGCAAAGAGCCCCGGAATCACAAGAAAGGCAAGCACATTCAGAGAAAGTACCACTTGATCCGAGAATTCATTCAGGATGGAGAGATAGTGGTGGAGCATATTGCTTCGGCAATAACTTAGCTGACCCATTCACTAAGACTCTTATGAGAAAGTCTTCACTTCTCATGTTGAGTCTATGGGTGTTAGGTTAGGAAGTAGTGATCTTTAGTGCAAGTGGGAGTCTGTTGGGATTGGTGTATGCCCTAAAGCCCACTAGCTGCACTCTCATCTTTTGTTACTGGATATTTACTGGTTATTTAATGAAATGACTCTTTTCTGCTTAAACATGTATATATGTATGGTTGTGTAAGGCCCATTGTTTCTAATAAATAAATTAGGTGTGTAGTGCCTACATACAGATAGGTCTAATTCATGGACACTGGAAACATCATATTTGTTCATAACTGAGAGATGGAGCTGGGCACTTCATCTTGGTATAAGTTATAATGAGAGACTCTCCTATTCAGGGTGACTTACCTAAGTCATGGGAGGGCTTTCCCGGATTCATCTCATTAGTGCATATGCAATGCATTGAACAGGACCATGGTAGGTGTGATCTCTAAAATAGTACTATCAAGAGAGAGATCAAGTCACCTCATGCTACTGAGTGACCGGTGCTCTTAATCTTGAGCATTTGTGGATGAACTGACGAAGTCAAGTTCTTGTGCTTTAATTCACTATGGGTGAGATTCTTTTCATGGGTCAACAGCTCTGTGTTTTGGGTACTCAGACTTGATTAGTTGGGACGTGCAGATGCAATATAGAATCTATGCCATCTAATAATGGAATGATCGTCCCCTTAGAATTATTCGATTAATCATCAAAATCTAAGATCTTAGTATATGGATGTTCCATATGGATATTGAACTTGTGGGTCGCTCCCTGGACCAAGAGAATGATATCTGAATGATGATTATGTTAAGGATATGAAGTTCTAAGGTTTAGATGTAATCGGGAGGGTTGATAGTACATGTGATAACCTGACTCGATTATGGATGTTATATAGAGGGGCATCAGGGTCATTACACTTCGTAATGGTCGAAGACAACCATCATTTTATGACGAGCTTATTATATCATATACTTGTCCTTAGAGTTCAACCATAACTCTTTAGTAGAATGAGTTAAGGTTAAAATGGTCTTTATGTTGCTATGGGTTTAGCATGGACATTTTGGTCATTTTGGGAGCCAATGGCAAATATGTCTTTTGGTCCCTTCTCTAGTCACTTACCAAGATTGGCATGGTTTCCTAAAATGTTTAGATAACATTTGGATGATATTGTTGTAGTGGAAAAATAATTTTGAGTTTTAAATTCAAATAGGCCTTTGATGGCATACATGAATTTAATTCTAGATAAATTATATGTGGGGCCATGGTGTGCATTATCATGAGGGAACATCCCATAATAGGATTTCCATGGGTAAGGTTTCTAATTTGAGTAGGTCTCACTACTTGGAAGGTTGGACTCCTCTTTGGATTAGTATTCCTATGAGAAAGTTTCCTTTTTGGATAGGAACTTAAAATTAGTAAGTGTTGTACAACTAGGATTACTAATTGCATGGGAAGTTCCTTAGTTTCTTTTTCTAATTGGATTGTATCTAAAAGGAAATAAATCTTTAGATTATACTTTCCTTTTAGGACATCTTTTAGAATTAGGAGAGATAACTTTATGGGAAAGCTATCCCAAAGTTTCTATAAAAGAAACCTCATAGCTCTTGGACGTCCAGCACTACATAGCAAAGAAAAAGCTCCCACACGTCCAGCCTTGGGTGCTATTATTCTTCATTGAAGAAAGCTTTAGGTCTGGGATTTTTCCTTGAAAAAATAGTTCTCAATTCCTAGATTAAGATCCCACCATCTTAGCCAATCAGATTTGGAGGTGAGATAGAGGAGAAGATCAAAGGCAACACTACTACAGAAAATTCCAGCAACTTGTTAGCTAGTTGCAGGTCTGAGTTCGGGCATTTGGATCTATTTTTTCAGAGATTTGAAGTCTACAAATCTTCGAGGTAATAGTCTTCTTCTTTCTCCTTTAATTATACACTTGTTGGTCATGAATTCATTGGAGTTCTCATGCGATCTCTATGGCTGATTTATGCTGCCCAAATCAGATTTTTTAAAATCTGTCATATTACAAATTAGCCATGAATATCTTCCGCTAGTGAAACTCAGATCTGAATCGCAGTTTCTTTCAGCGTCCTGTGGGCATACAGGACGACACCAAGACGCTCCACCTCGGCAATGCCTTTCTCTCTCGCCTATTGCATGGAGGCCGTGATCCTACTTGAGGTTGGCCTCCCAACCTTGAGATCGGAACTCTTTGACCAAGGCCATAATGACATGAATTTGACTCGCGAGTTAGACCTTGCCGAAGAACGCAAAGAAGCAACGGCCATCTACCTGGCTGCCTATCAGCAGCAGTTGGCCAGGGGCTACAACCAAAGAGTCAATGAGAGAAAATTCTCAGTCGGAGAGCTCGTCTTGAAGAAGTCTCTCCCGCAGGACAAAGATCCGAACCATGGCAAGTTGGCGCCGAATTGGCATGGGCCATTCAAGGTCACCTCGGTCTGCGGTCGATCAGCATACAAACTCAAGGATATGGATGGTAAACAATTACAACGACCGTGGAACGCAAAGCACCTCAAGAAGTTCTATTTCTAAATTGTAATTGATTTTTGAAGAGCAATAAAAGCACTCAGTTCCTTGTCTCTCTCAATTCTCTTCAAGATATAGAACTCGCCGACAGCGCCCAAGGGACTATACGTCTCGAATCTCCATTTCGTGCTTTGTGAGCATCTCGGCTCTCATGCCAGATTACCGGTGAGCCCCTGGTGACGAGCCAGTGGGCCTTCTCCATTTCGTGCTTTGCCAGCATCTAGGCTCTCATGCTAGATTGCCGGCGTGCCCCTGGCGACTAGCCAGTGGGTCTTCTCCATTTCGTGCTTTGTGAGCGTCTCGGCTCTCATGCCAGATTGCCAGTGCACCCCTGGCGACGAGCCAGTGGGTCTTCTTCATTTCGTGTTTTATGAGCGTCTCGGCTCTCATGCCAAATTACTAGCGCGCCCCTGGCGACGAGCCAGTGGGTCTTCTCCATCTCGTGCTATATAAGCATCTCGGCACTCATACCAGAATGCCGGCACGTCCCTGGCGACGAGCCAGGGTTGACATATACAAACTACGCGAGCAACTCGGCACCTCGGCACCCATGCACGTGCTTGATTTTCTAGCATGTAAAGAGTTGATCCGGTAAATCCGAGCTCATACATGAATGCAAACATACATGAAAAAAGAAAACAGATTGTAGAAAGCTTCGATTGTATTGCCAAATTGTCTTTCACTACAAACAAAGGGATACAATTGAAAAGCAAAAATATATATATACATTAAAAGATCAAGGATCGGTAACGACAGGACCAGCATCAGCATTAATGTCGATCTCGGGCTGATTGGTCTCGGGCGCATCGGCAGAGGCCACATCGGGAGGGGCAAGACTCGGTGCAGACCCCGGAAACTGGGGCGTGTCCCTGAAGGACGGATGGTCCTCCGAGACCCCCGCCTCCTTCAGAGCAGCATGCCATCCTTTCACCCAAGCCTTGTCTCTCACCACGATGACTTTGGCCTTGTAATGGGTCGTCGCCTGCTTGATCGCATCATCAAAAGCAGCGTTGCACTCCGACTCAAGTCTGGCTTCAGCCTCATCTGCCCGAGCAGCTTCGGCCCGAAATTTAACCTCGAAGTCGCTTTTCAGCTTCTCTAAGGAGGCTTCGAGTTCGGTGACTTTCTTCTTCTCGGCCGCTGCCTCTTCCTTGGCATGTTTAAGCTTTGCCTTATATCCATCCTTTGTTACCTCCAATTGACTCTCCCTCCGAGTGCTAGCGTCCAAAGCCTCCTGGAGGTCCTTTTTCTCTGCCTCCAACTCGGCGATCAGGGGATTGTGCTTTTTGAGCCTGTCCACGACGACCATGGACTTTTGCATTGTCTGCAAAGCGAGTAAAACACTCAGACAACAATGGCCGAAATAAACATTTTGTAAAAAGAAAGGAGGAACAGGACTTAAGTAAACTTACTGCGAGGCATGACTGCAACAGCGACAGTACCAGCTTCGAGTCACTGTACCCCTCCAGTTGAGCCATATCTTGCGGCAGGGCGCAGGCTCGCCCGAGCGCCTCGAGAATGCGGGAATCCACCTTTCGGAGGACACGGTCCTCGATTGTCATCCACCTCCCCGGCTCAAGCAAAAGATCTAGCCTCCAAAGGTCTGGCCCGGTAGAGGGCGACGTAACAGCCGAGCTAGACCCCCCTTTGGCCCTAGGCCTTTTCTTCGGCCGACCTTCACTCTGCTCGACCTCAACTACAGGCAGATGAGCCTCCTGGTTGGTAGGTTGGACTTGGATAGGTTCGGGGACAGGAATCTCGACGACAGTGGTAGGCGTAACCACAGGGGACTCGGAGGCAGGGACCTCAACGACATCTGAGGTCGACGGCACTGGAGAAGTTTGGGGAATTTCATCCCCAAATTCCACGGTCTCCAAGTCCTCGAACGCTGGAAGCCTATTGGACGGCATCTCCCCCTCCTCTGCTGGGCTCGGCGAAGGAGACCTAATGATTCGGTGCGTCCTCTTCCTCCTCAGAGGGACCTCACACTGTTCCGCCCCAAAAGTAGAAACCTTAGCACCGGATACTGTCCTACGATCAGCGTCGGCTGCGACACGTAAAGGCTCTTCCCTTTCAGCCCTAGCTCTGGAAGCAGCCTGTTCTCTTCCGGTCCCGGGCTCGGCTCTTTCCGGACTTCCTTCTCCGATCGGCTCGATCGCCCCCCTGATGTAACCATGGTACTTCGGCTTATATCCCAACAGCGACCAAGCCGCTATACCTTCGTGACCGTTGTACCTTTTGACCTTTCGGAACCAAGCTTCGTTCCTCGCCTAGATGTGTCGGGTAGCCTGTCTCCTCTCCTTAGTAGCTGTGTAGCAAGCAAAAACATCAGTTCTACAAGATAGAAAGGAAAAATGCATATATACGAAAAATAAAGAGACGGTATTTACTTGGAACAGTCCCGAAGTGGCAGGGAATCCTGTAAGCTCTGTCGGTTTCGGACACTCCGAACTCCCAGTTACCCGAGACGTACAGGAGATCATCCCCAGCGTACTTGTTCGAGTCTTCCAGGTAGCGGACAAAGCCATCTCGGTGCGGCTTAACCCGAAGATAATAGGCATCTCCAGACTTGCATATGTCATAGACATTCTCGATGTCAAAGACGCCGAGGTCGATGCCTAGGACCTCATTAAGCTTGGCCGTGCCCATTATGATCTTGAAGACATTGGGCAATAGCTGGCAGGGGCAAAGGGACCACTGGCTGAGACACCTCCTCAGGAGAGGATGAAGGGGAAAACGAACTCCACCTTCGATCACAACCACCAATGGGAAAGGCATCCATCCACCTAAAAAATCACAATGGATGTAGCCAACGGGATCGGCCGCCATGATATGGACATCAGCAGGGATTTTATACATTCTCTTAAGCCTCTCGATCGCCGCTGTGTTCTCTACCTAGTCGCTGTAGATGCCCATTTCTACCAGAACAATGACTAAAAGAAGAATAAGCCCTACGGAAAAACCCTAAACCCACAGAAAGAAGAGAAAGGGGGGGGGGGAGAACTTACGAAGACAAAAATGGATTCGAACCGGCGGAGGCTCAATCTCGGCAGCACTTCTCTTCTCAGACGGATTCTCTCCTGCAGAACTCTCTTCTTCTTCGGCGCAAGGCATCAATGGGGAAGAAGAGGGCCCTAACCTCCCGTATTTATAAAAGGAGGAGGAAGGGCGCCCTTTTCAAAAACCCTAGGGACGCACGTGCTGGACGCCCCCCAGGGCCCCACACGCGTCACTTCAATCACTAGACGCGTCCCCGATAGGCGGCGCACATCTCCTCGATGCGATTGGATGACCAACCGTATGATGACACGTGGTGCCATCGGTATGTCTCCTATATTAATTAGAGAGCAACATTTATTTCCTCAGACAGGCGCAGCAACTACGGATAGAAACCAAAAGTCAACGGCCAAAACCGAAATGAACACCACTCCAGAAGGTTCTTCCATTCCATAGCTCCCGACCTCACGGAGTTGGCAAACTCTATGAAGTCAGAAGCTAGGGGGCAATTGTGAGGGGATGTTTCCCAAAGCACTGGGATTATACTAGTCTCGGCATTAGTGTCGGCTAATCATGTCTCGACCTCGACTACGCGCATCACGGTAATGCTGCCAAGGTGCTATCTGAAGATCGAGATCGTTTCGATCTCAGACACTCCTGACCTCGGCACCGGATCCCCACCTCGGTCACCCCCGACCTCGGCACAGTGCCTTTACCTCGATTACGCAGCTCGGCAACAGAGCCGGACTGTTAGCCCAGATGGATACTGACAGCTGTACTTTCACGGATTTCCAGCTGAGTCTAACAAAGTCATCTTGGCCGCCCATGACCCCTGGAAAAACAGCCTCCAACGGCTACGTCCCGTCAGAGTATGGCTTCCAGGCCAGGCCCGATGGGACTAGGCCCAAAAGTCAAGCAGGGTAAGGCCCGATTAGACCAGCACTTAATGCATAATGGGCTGATCGGACTGCCATTTAATGCGTAGTGGGCTGACGTGATAGCACCCCTAGGAGTGATAAGACGTCATCATGAGCCCCACCATGCAACACAGCTTCCTCCTCTATAAATAGAGGAGCCCTCTCCACCCCAAAAAACACACAATGATAACCGGAGAGCTGTTACTCTCTTCTTCCTCATCTCCATCCTACTATTTAGTTCTCATACCGACTTAGGCATCGGAGAGCCTTGTGCTGCCCACAGTCAGGGTCCTCTGACTGTTTCATCTTCTCCCCTTTTAGGTTTCCAGGCCACTCTCCATCATTGAAGGAGCATAAAGCTCACCCTAATCATCATTACAAGTCCATAATATTTAGGCACTTACAGGCACAATCTTTCATTTCTTCTGGCTCAATGGGTTCTCGTCTTAGAAAAAGACAACATCAAATCATCTACAAGTCTAGCGGTGCACCCCCCCCCCCCCCCCCCACCACCCACCCACCCACCCACCCACACACACAAAAAACAAAAAAAAAAAAAAAAAACACTAAGCGGAGTAAAATGGGCCATGCCGGTAGCAATTTGGTCTGCCAGCCCATGAAAAGCCACGGATCGTGCCGTGCCTAGGCCAACTAGGGGTCGGCCCAACACGGCCCATGGTACAACAATTGCCGTGTGTCATGCTGGGCTGTGCCACAGTCTACACCAGCCCAGCCCACAGGCCCCTCCAAATTTCTTATGTTTTTGTTTAATTTTTTTTTTTATATAAATTGAAAGGGACTTATATGGACTTTTCTTAGACTTTGTTTAACCAGGAGATGTTCCCTATGGATGCTTTTTTTAGCACTCACGTAAGAAAATCAGCTTCCATTCTTCTAGCTCTTAGACAAGAAAACAGAATGGTCCTGCTCAAGGGCTACATCGCACTTGCCTTACTAGTCCTGAAAAGTAGCTTCAGGATTAGTCAACCTTTGAATAGACCAAACAAGAGGATTTCCAAATTCAATCGGGAATCTATCATTCATGTTCTAGCCCGAGAAACTTTCAATGGAAAGAACACCTTGTCCGAGGTTCAAAAGGTTGAAAATCTAACTGTCGTACCTACAAATTCAATCGTCCAAGATCTGAAAGCATGTTACACATTTTGTTCATTATTGTTGTTCCTCGCTTCCACACAACCCCACTTGGAAGCAAACTTGCCTGATTGTTGCCAATCAACCTGCTAAACCTTAGCATGCTACCCATATGGCTCAAGGACTGAAAGTAATTGTTTCCAGCGCTTTTGGAAAAGTTTTGATGAAGATAATACCCCAAGGGATAACGGTTTGGGAATGTTACATCCCCGAAATCCCGTCGCTACGACAAATTCCTTTGAGGGTCTGGACAAGATCAGCAAAAAGCTATCGACACCATGCAAGGAGAAGTCATCTAAGAAGGAACTCAATAGGAAGAAACCTAGTGAGTCTCTCCTAAAAACTAAGAAAAGAAACTACCATGGAATTGGGGTTTGAGCACTTGCCTAGAAAACCATAGAAGCTTAATCCGAGATTATACAGTTTGAAACAGTAGATCCTGTTTCTTTGTGCCACAGAGCCTAGAATCCTCAAGCTGATAGCACTACTTGTTAGAAAAATGGGTTAGTAATTAGTTCAAAGTGTAGTGAACACATAGAACTTGGAATTACACAAATCCATTGAGTATTGAATGAGTAATTTGTCTCCCAAGTTACCCCACTTGAAATGAAATGAGAAAGAAATGAATGAGGGAAAGTATAAAAAACACTTGTCCCACATTGGAAGAAAACCAAAGAGATGTTGAGTATATATATAGAGAAAGTATGACTATAAGGGTTGGGCCCCAAGGGGTACCACTAATTTTTCGTGGAGACGGAACGCAGTCAAGCTCAACAAATACGCACGCGCGCCGCCGTCGCCGTCCGTCCGGCCGGCTCGGCTCGGGTCGGGTCGGGTCCCACGCGCGCCGGCCCGGCCCGGCTCGGCTTGGGCTTGGGCTTGGGCTTTGTTGTGGTTTCTTTCTTTTTGGATCCCATATTTCTTATTTTTACAAGGCCCAATTCCGAATTGGGTCTAAGCTTTTCTTAATGAGATGGGCTTTTTCAAATGATGCAATGGTTCGAAACATTGCATCTTTTCATGAAACAGTACATGGACTGAAGTGATGCTACCTTTCATGAAGGGTTGCATAACTTCATTTCAGAAGCACCTATCTCCTATAAATAGTGGACGACTTTGAGAGAGAAAACACAACAGCAGATCTCCTCTCTTCTTCCTCTGTTCTTGGTCAGCTACTGCTTGCGTTCGTTGTTCTTTGGAATTGAAGTGCTGCTTTCCGGAGAAGATAAAATCCGTTCTATCTTGGGAGACAGTTTCCCTTTTAACCTTCAGCACTGTGAGGGAGAAAATCTGTCTTAAGGACATAGTGATTTCACTAGGCTCGGATTAATTGCTGTGGAACTTGGACAAACAGAACTGTACAAATACAGAGACCAGAAAGGTATGTACTGTATTCGTATGTAGTCATTATTTTAAGTTGTATGTTATCTTACAACTTAAGACAGATTCCGTTTTTCTTTTGAAAGAAAGATTTTCTGCCACTTCTTCTTCTACTTACGAACAGAATTTGTTTCTGTTTTCTTTTCAATTGTAAGGATTAAGTAAAGTGTGTTTCTGTTACAGAAAGAAAGAAAGAAATGGAATCAACACTACTAATTCCTACTGCTCCTGTTGTTACCAACTCTGTTCCTCATGGGGAGAAGCCTGAAAAGTTCACTGGAACTGATTTCAAGCGTTGGCAACAGAAGATGCTCTTCTATCTGACCACCCTGAACTTGGCAAAGTTTCTTTGGGATAAGGCTCCTGAAGTAAGTGATGATGAAACTGACAAGGAAAAGGTTTTGGCCAAAGATGCTTGGTTGCATGCTGATTTCTTATGTAGAAATTATGTCCTAAGTGGATTAGCAGACTCATTATACAATGTATATAGTGTGTTCCAATCGGCTAAAGATCTTTGGGATTCCTTGGATAAGAAATACAAGACTGAAGATGCTGGCATGAAGAAATTCATAGTTGGCAGGTTTCTTGATTTCAAAATGACAGATAGTAAGTCCGTCATAAGCCAAGTTCAAGAACTTCAAGTAATCCTACATGCTGTCATTGTTGAAGGAATGACCATAGGAGAATCTTTCCAAGTGGCTGCTATGATTGAAAAATTACCACCATCTTGGAATGATTTTAAGAACTATCTGAAGCATAAACGCAAAGATATGAATCTTGAAGAACTAATTGTCCGTCTAAGGATAGAGGAAGACAACCGTCTATCTGAAAAGAAGGGTAAAGATCCTATGGTGGCAAAGGCTAATGTTATAGAAGGCCAAAAAGAAAAGAGGAAGCACCAAGAGAAAGCTCAAGGTGAAAAGAGTGCACCTACCAAGTTCAAGGGCAAGTGCTACAATTGTGGAAAGGCTGGACACAGGGCTAATGACTGTCGCAAGCCAAAGAAGTTCAAGAAGTAAAAGACTGAAGCTCATATGACAATGGATAAGCTTTCTGCTGACGTGCATGACATGAACCTATCTGCTGTGGTTTTTGAATGTCTCACGGCTGGAAACGAAAGAGAATGGTGGGTGGACACTGGTGCCACTCGCCACATTTGCTCCAATAGGTCCATGTTCACCACCTATCATGCTGTAGAAAAGGAAGAACAACTCTTCATGGGAAACTCCTCTACATCCAAGGTTGAAGGTAAAGGAAAGGTGGTGATGAAGCTGACTTCTGGGAAGGAACTGACTCTGAATGAGGTACTCTATGTGCCTGACATTCGCAAGAACTTGGTTTCTGGGTCGCTGCTGAGCAAAAATGGGTTTAAGTTAGTCTTTGTTTCTGATAAATTTGTACTGACTAAGAATGATGTATTTGTGGGCAAGGGCTATCTTCAGGATGGGCACTTTAAAATGTCATGTTTGACCATTGCGCCAAAGAGCGCTAATAAAGTTCAAACTTCTGTTTACTTGATTGAGTGTTCACACATATGGCATGGTAGATTAGGACATGTTAATTATGATACTTTACGTAGATTAATTAACTTAAACTTTATACCAAAGATAACAATAGACCCACACCACAAATGTGAAACTTCTGTAGAATCCAAATTGACCAGATCCTCCTTTCATTCTGTTGAAAGAAATACCGAACCTCTGGACTTAATACACACAGATATCTGTGATCTTAAGTTTGTGCTTACTAGAGGCGGTAAAAAGTATTTCATTACTTTTATTGACGATAACACTCGCTACTGTTATGTTTACTTATTGAGAAGTAAAGACGAGGCAATTGAAGTGTTCAAACACTATAAAAATGAAGTTGAAAATCAACTTAGCAAGAAGATTAAGGCTATAAGAAGCGATAGAGGGGGTGAATATGAATCACCTTTTGAAGGTCTATGTTCTGAACATGGAATCATTCATCAAACTACGGCTCCTTATTCACCTCAATCAAACGGTATTGCTGAGTGCAAAAATCGAACTCTTAAAGAGATGATGAATGCTATGTTGTTAAGTTCTGGTTTACCCCAGAATTTGTGGGGGGAAGCCTTGCTTTCCGCCAATTACATTCTCAACAAGATTCCTAACAAAAAGACGCTTAAAACACCTTACGAATTATGGAAAGGTCATCAGACTTCCTACGAATTCTTAAAAGTATGGGGGTGTCTTGCTAAAGTGGAAGTTCCTAAACCTAAGAAGGTGAAGATAGGACCCAAGACTATTGATTGTGTATTCATTGGTTATGCAAACAATATTAGTTCATATCGGTTTTTGGTCCATAAATCAGAGATTCAAGATATACATGTTAATACAATTATTGAGTCAAGGAATGCTTCATTCTTTGAAAATATGTTTCCGTATAACATATGTTTAACGTCAAGTTCATCAAAGAGAAATTTAGATGCTACAACTAGTAACCATCCTAAACAAAGTGCAATTGAGGAGGAACCTAGACGTAGTAAAAGGTCAAGGACGTCAACATCTTTTGGACCTGATTTTCTAACATTCATGTTGGAAAATGAACCCCAAACATTCAAGGAGGCAATGTCAACTCCTGAATCTACTTATTGGAAAGAAGCAATAAATAGTGAAATTGAATCCATATTACAAAATCATACATGGGAATTAGTGGATTTACAACATGGTTCCAAGACTTTGGGATATAAATGGATATTCACGAAGAAGTTTAAGACTAATGGATCAATCGACAAATATAAAGCCAGACTTGTGGTCAAAGGCTTTAGACAAAAGGAAGGATTCGATTATTTCGACACTTATGCTCCAGTTACAAGAATAACGTCCATAAGGATGCTGATAGCAATAACAACTATACATGGACTTGAGATACATCAAATGGATGATAAAAACGGCATTCTTGAATGGTGAGTTAGATGAAGAAATATACATGGAACAAACCGAAGGGTTTATTGCTCCTGGCCAAGAAAGGAAAGTTTGCAAGCTTGTAAAATCCTTATATGGATTAAAGCAAGCACCAAAGCAATGGCATGAGAAATTTGACAATACAATATTGTCAAACGGTTTCAAAATAAACGAGTGTGACAAATGTGTTTACGTCAAAGACAATAAAAAATGATGTGTCATTGTTTGTCTCTATGTCGACGATATGCTAATTTTGGGTAGTAATATGGATGTCATAAAATCTACCAAACAAATGATGTCCAGTAAGTTTGACATGAAAGATTTAGGAGTTGCAGATGTTATCCTAGGAATTAAGATTTCTAGGACATAAGATGGACTTGTTCTATCACAATCTCATTACATTGAGCAAGTTCTTGAAAAGTTCAAGGTATATAACATCACTCCAAAAAGGTCACCAGTTGACGTAAATCTTCATTTAGCAAAAAATAATGGTATTAGTGTATCTCAACTAGAGTACTCTCGTATACTTGGCAGTTTAATGTATGTCATGAATTGTACAAGACCTGACATAGCATACTCTGTGAGTAAGTTAAGTCGATATACGAGTCATCCTGGCAAAGATCACTGGACTGCCATACTTAGAGTTTTGGGATACTTAAAATATACTCAGAACTTTGGTCTGCACTATACCAGATATCCAGCTGTTCCAGAAGGGTACTGCGATGCTAATTGGATATCTGACACTAAAGACTCAAAGTCCACTAGTGGATATGTCTTTACACTTGGAGGTGCTGCTATTTCTTGGAAATCCTCAAAGCAAACGTGCATAGCAAGGTCCACTATGGAATCAGAATTCATCGCATTGGACAAGGCTGGAGAAGAAGCAGAATGGCTTCGAAATTTCTTAGAGGATATTCCAAACTGGGCTAAACCTGTTCCGGCAGTGTCTATACACTGTGACAGCCAATCTGCTATTGGTAGGGCACATAGTAGCATGTATAATGGGAAGTCTCGACACATACGTCGTAGACATAACACCATTAGACAATTGCTCTCAACTGGAGTTATCTCAATTGACTATGTAAGGTCTAAAGATAACATTGCGGATCCGCTTACAAAAGGTTTAACAAGAGAGCAAATGGAAAGATTATCAAGGGGAATGGGTTTGCAACCTTTAAGATAATCAACAAAGAGTCCTCATAATGGAAAAACCAACCTAGTTGACTGGAGATCCCAAGATCTAGGTTCAAAGGGCCAACTGAATTATGTCTGTGACTCAGTAAGCACTGGATACAGTGCGTATCTGCCGCGAGACTCAGGATAAGTTAAGTTTTTAATGATTTACTATATCTTGGAAAGATATGTTCTCCAAGTGGAGTATTGCAGGATACTTTTTATAGAAATCACCTATGTTAGTGCGAAGTGGGGCCGCTTCTATGAGAATATGTTCTCAAAAGCACTATCTGAAACCAAGAAGTGTTCAAGGCCAAAATGAACACAAACGTGAGAACCAACAGTATTAGAGAAGGTACTGCGTGAAGATGATTGTCTAGATTTATACAAACGGCTGACAGTACAAGGACATTAATCAAAGTCTACTGATCGTCCAATTAAATCCGATTGTCTTTCACTAAGGCAAGTTCAAGGCCTCCCATGCTACTTGACCTGATGCATAATCTTTTCATTTGTAATAGGACAGGAATCCATTATTTATGTGTGAAAAGCCAAATTTTCATTCATGTGGGGGATTGTTAGAAAAATGGGTTAGTAATTAGTTCAAAGTGTAGTGAACACATAGAACTTGGAATTATACAAATCCATTGAGTATTGAATGAGTAATTTGTCTCCCAAGTTACCCCACTTGAAATGAAATGAGTAAGAAATGAATGAGGGAAAGTATGAAAAACACTTGTCCCACATTGGAAGAAAACCAAAGAGATGTTGAGTATATATAGAGAAAGTATGACTATAAGGCACTACACCATTTCAGGGCTTTTACAGCGTGAAATGCGGGCCGTAAATGTAGGTTTACGGCTCACGGGGGTCGTGCCGTAAAAGCGCCTGCCGTAAAAGGTGTAAACTATTTACAGCGTGCATATACAGGCCGTAAGTAGGATCAATGCACGCCGAAAATAATGCTCTTAGGCCTTTTTGGACCAGATTTATGGCCTCCTAAGCAGGCCGTAAATACTAAACTTTTACGACAGGAACTGAGTGCCGTTAAAGCATTGGTGTGCTTAAGTTTATGGCACACGTAGTACGCCGTGAATACTTAAAACAAAAAATGTTTTACACAGCTTGCATTTGTGGGCTGTAAATGGGTTGTGTACAATCTGATTAACGGCTCCAAATGCAAGCCGTAATTGAGTATATGTTTTTACGACTTGCAAATGCAGGCCATTAAAGAATTGGAGAGTTTCAATTTACGGCTCGCAAGACGCGCCTTAATTATTTCTTTTATAAAAAAAAATTAATTTTTTTTTAATTAAAAAAATTAAATCCACATTTTTTTATTGCTACAAATACAAATTAATAAACTAAAATAAAAAAATGTAAACAGAACCTTCAAATAAACACTGGACCTGGACTTGCAGTCTATACAAGCTAGATAGGCCATGGGAAAAAAATACATGAAAAGGATCATCCATTCAAATCAATACCAAAATAATTAGGGAATTCTTGTTTGTTCATTTACAAGATTCACAAGACACTAATAAATATGAACCCATCCCACCAACCACTGCATTATTTCTATTTAATTGCTCCATGGGTGGAGTGATTACCTGCCTACCATAATCCCTACAGAAATACAAATAAATCACATATCCTACTCATAGCACTCCAATACAATACAAGGCAAACAAACATTTTTCTTCTTATAGGCATAAACAATACAAAATAGTCATAGGCAACTCAGGTTATTCATTTGTGCTTGACCCTCCAACTTTGAAGGAGTTGCTCAATACCCAAACCCTCTAACTCGTCCTCGTGGATCAGGACCGAGTACCTTTGCAACAACGTCATCTCTAAAAGAAGAACCATTTTCTTGTGCTTTGTATTTTTTGACTTTTTGCTGTATTACAATAGAGCAAGAAAATGTCAGCAATAAGATGCTAATGTTTATCTATCAGCAGGCAGAGTATCAATATGAATAATAAGATGCTCATGTTTATACTAAAAAATAGTATTTGCAGAACATAATTAAAAAACTAAAATTAAAAAATCCAGAACATAAAAATAATAACCAAAAGTGAAATGCACATTAAAATAAGACATCAATTTTAAACGTATAAAAGACAATCAAATAATTAATTATAAAATTTTCTTTGCAGGCGCCGACTATTGGGGGAAAATTCCAGAAAAGAATCCATCATGACTTCAAGTATTCAACTGACCCATATAACTAAATCTAGACAGATGAAAGCTTATAATCAAAATTACAAGCAAAAAAAAAAAAATCAACTTACAGTAGGGGTGGCAAGCTTCAAAGTGCTTCTATTTTAAACTTTTAAACTTCTATTTCATGCTGATTGCTGGGGCCTGGGAGACTTCAACCTCATTAAATAGCAGCATGTGAGAAGATAGCATCCAATATGGCTTCAAAAACCTGAAAAAACAAGGGTAGTATAACTCAGATCCTTGCTTGGCCAAGCCATTAGTTACATCATTAGATCCTTGCTTGGCCAAGCCATTATTCGCTAGGTCAATAGGAACCAGCTTTATAACATCATGCAACCCCTACACTCGAAAAATAACCATCATCAACAAAGACTTATCCCATCAACAAAGAAGCATCCATACTATTGAATTGAAAACTATAAATTCAAAGGAACAACCAATAAATAACATTTATTTAGAATCTATTGGTAAACCCAACTGGAGCAAACATTGCACATTTCAACAAATGAACTGAATGAACAGAGCAGAGTATCTATTGGTAAAGAATAGGAAATTAAGCAAGGTCAAAAAACACAACTGGAGTAAACATTACACATTTTTAATAAGCAGAGCATCTACTGTCAAATAATAGGAACTTAAGAACAGAAAACCCAAGTGGAGTAAGCATTACACAGTTTAACAAATGAACTGTGAATGAACAGGGTCCGAGTATCTACTGGCAAATAATAGGAAATTAAGCAAGGCCAGAAAACCCAACTGGAGTATACATTACACATTTTCACAAATGAACAGAGTATCTACTGACGAACAATAGGAAATTAAGCAAGGCCAGAAAAAACAAATGGAGTAAGCATTACCCAGTTTAAAAATGAACTAAAAATAGTTTAAAGAGTTCTTCTAAGCACCAGTAGATTTAATGAAATGAATGTCAATGCAATTAAAAAAAA
Source organism: Litsea cubeba (assembly GCA_012931725.1). Classification (NCBI taxonomy): domain Eukaryota; kingdom Viridiplantae; phylum Streptophyta; class Magnoliopsida; order Laurales; family Lauraceae; genus Litsea; species Litsea cubeba. The sequence goes on from CM022949.1 coordinate 56,693,698, forward strand.
TTACTTACCTACATTATCATAGCACTGGAACTCTCCAAGCTCCCTAAATTGCCATGCCCCACGACAGCTTCTCCGAAGGGCAAGAAGGATATCTCAACTCACCAGCAGGACCCATTCCAACTTGAACTCCCTGAAAATTAAAAAACCAATCAGATCCCCATTTTAAGTGGGGTAGATCATTTTCATCATCACCAAATAACAACCCATGAGTTCAAAAATAGTAACAACTCACTGTTATGATATCTCCAGAAACTCTCTAAAAGTTCATCTAAAGTTCCTCATAAAATCCGAATATGCTTGAATTGGAGACCACTTGTTAGATTTTAGATTTTTCAAACAAGAACCTATAGAACAAAGCTCCTCTCCATTCCTTCATAAAACTGAATTATCAGAAGTTAACTTTGATATTTTTTTCTTCATAACTAAAACATGCCTTGCCCAGCTTAGGTCTCAGGCACAAATACAAACATGTCATCATTCAGTCCCATCTTTCCATAATAAAAAATTAGAAAATGTGAAAAAAGATGCAGTAGGTGTATATCATATTCTTAAAAGAAATTACCAGCAGCTCTAGTTAGACCTAAATGTAAAAGATGCCCCTTATACTATCATAGACATCCAAATTTAAAGTTCTTTCCTCTAAAATACATCACCAGTTCAGAATTATTAATGACCAGTATAAGATCTCAATTGGGAGACTAACCAGTACTATCGATTCATTTCCGTCATGTGCCCACTTCATGCAATTGGGTTCGTATGGCTTCCAATTCGTCATTCTTCTCTTTTAGATTATGATGGGAGAAGATAGCATACAACTTTTTTTTTTTCTTGTCGTTTGATGCTAGCATGAGCTCTCTTAATTAATAAATGAAGAAATAAACAACCAAACGATTAGATGATGGAGAAACCTTTTATAATTGCATCATAGCATTTCCAACATCAATCCAAGCACTACAAAGCTCCAAACTTGTTGGAAAATTGCACACCCATTACATGAAAAGGGAACAATTGTACCAAAATCAACAGACTTGAAAAACCCAAAAGTCACTGCTAGCATTTCTATTCATACACCACCGACGCAAATAGAATTAGAAATAGTGATACACCCAAGGTCCCAATTCCCAAATCAATGATTCTGTAATGTTCCAAATCAATGCCAGAACACTCGTTACAAGAAAAAAGAAGAATCTTCCAAAACCAACCTAACTAAATCAGCAAAACATCAAAGCTAGCACTTCTATTCATAGCTCAACAATTGCATCAAAACTAGTGAAACCCATCAATACAAACAGTACAAGATAGCAAATCAGTGCAAAACAAAATACCCATTTCAAAAAACAATCCAATTCTTGTAGCTCAAATCTCACCAACATTATATGATACAACCATCACAACCATCTTACGAGGGGTCTCAATTACATATTGTTAAAACAAGTTGGTCTAACCATTCATTTTGCATACTCTTGATTTAATAGTTATGATTATTAAATCAACATTTAAATTGGCCATGTGTAATCTATAATCCGCTCTTGTCTAGCCCTTCCATTTATAAATGCAAGTGGGTGAAGTTAACATAAGGCAGTTGGACATATTATATGGCATTATGGTTCCTTTATATTTCTTTATGGCTCAGGGTAATGCATTCACATATTAGCAACTGTGACTGCCGAAATCTTAAATACACAAGTAAAAGAAGAATAACCTGATCACATGAGAAGATAGTCCAAGCCAAGGTCTTGTTGAACAATACACTTCCTCTAAGCATACTCACAATATAGCGCAAGCCTTGAATGAAGGAATAAGAAGCAGCTGTTGCATTAGCTATCACCAGAAACCTGCATCATAAGGTTAAGGAAAACTACATAAGAAAATATCAAATGCAGCGTAAGAAATTCAGACTAGATGGACATGTACATGCATTCATCCTAGCCATCCAATAAATGTATCACCTGATAAACATGTTATAACCCAAAAATTGGATTCCTACTTTTGTGTCTGTTGGGGGGTTTGAAATCCATCTGCTTTTTGGTTTTTATGAGATGGGTGTTGGGTATTTCCTAGTTTTAGCTAATTATTCCTAGGTGGGTGGAAGAAGTTTCTAACTCTTTTTTTTGTTTGCATTCCTTTTTGTATGGGTTTGTTGACACTTTTAATCTCTTTTTTCCCTTTCTAACTGCTACTAGATTTCTCTATTTTTCTTTTGTTTTGGATTAGTTATTCAAATTCTTTCTTTTTGTGATTTAATCTGATGGTATTCTCCAAACTCTCTGTTTTGTGACTTTTCTTTTGTGGGATTGTGAGATTTCTGCAAATTTGCGTTTCTATATGTGCTTCCTTTATAATGGTGACTATTTAAAATTCTTCTCCTTTTTGCCTGTTTTTTTTTAGTAGGCAACTTTTGGATCATTTTTGTAGATGGATCCATAGGTGAAGAGCAATTAGATTATGGGGATGATTGAGTATGGAAGGGGGAGCTGGGTCCAAGGCCCCTGGCTAGGCCCTATGCTCGATAGAGTTTCTAAACAAGGCCCAGGTCAACCAGTTGATGGATCCATTTTATTATATTATGCATTTACTCACGTCATTCAAGTTCTTTCTACAGTGCTTATATAAAATATTTGACCAATGTCTACATTCAGTGTCAATATGTGGACAGTTATTTGACAAATGGTCTGCATTCGGTCTTTACATCTAAAAATATATTATATCAGAAAAATAAATGATCTATAGGCTTGTGTGCAATGAGAATATTGAGATAAACACTCTTTTTTTTTTTGGTTGAGCTGATTCAAGTTGGCATGTGGGCCTCTAAGGCATCACTCTCTTCTTGAAAAAAGAATTCCTCCTAGATTTCTTATTCTTCAGACACACTAAAAAGGGGCTGTTGTATTTGGTTAGAACCGTAGGAGTGGTGATCGTGATGGTGTCAATATTGTAGGTGAGTTCTGATACCAACTAATGTAGCAAGATCAAGGTCTTGTCGACCCCCTGCAACAAATCTGAGGTTCTTGAAAAACAAATGCATATCCATAAAATAAATACATATCACTTGCCTTTGGGTGAGGAAATCCAAAATGCTCAATCCACAACTTAGCTCAAAATGCCCAAAACCTATGAATTAGAAACAAACCCACATAAATAACCCTACAGATCACAATCTAACATGCTAACAAGTTTCAAAACTTCATTATGATAGCAAGAAATGAAGAGATAGAGAGAGAAGGACGACCCAGGAGAGTAAGGAATTGTTACACATTCACACATGCTGCATATGAATGAATTATAAAACAAAAAACTTAACTAAGTTAAATTTCTTCATATGTGAGGAAGATAATTGACCTAAGATATAAACCATTGCGCAAGCTGTGAATGGTCATATGCCTCAATATCATTTTTTGACTGAAGCATCATAAAAGATTATGATCAAGTTCCATTTGTACTTCTGGCTCAATGGCTCTCAGTGTTATAGATCTTTTTTTTTAATTGTAATATTTTTTTTAAGTTGAACAGTCCCTATGAGAGACCATTTTCAATTTAGACAAAAGCAGTACGAGACAAACTCAGGGAAACAAAAGCAGAAAATAGATGAAGACAAGGAGACAGACCCGGTTCATTATAGACCTTGTTCTTTCCATTTATGGTTAAGAAGAGGCTAGAACAGTATATGAAGAAGTATAGAAGAGGTGAAAACCGACATTGGTTCTTCTCCAATTGATGTTCGACTACGTGCCCACTCTGATTATAAGATATTTGAGATCTGATGTTCGAATACGTGCCCACTCTGATTAACACACATGATTTTTGTTCCCATGATACAGTTACTATAAAAATTAACAGAAACAGAGACTGCCCAAAACATTTGAAGCACTTACAAGTAGATCCTCTATCCACTATCTCTGTAATTCTCCCGAAAGTGATGCATGGGCACCAACATGTCAGGCAAACCTGCCAATACACAAAATCCCAGATAAGAATAATTGAAAAAATCACTCAAACAAAACTACTGGAAGAAGAAGAATAAGAAGAATAAGAAGAATAAGATGAAGAAGAAGAGCACACACAATTTTAGTGGTTCCTACTGCCAGGAAAGAACATTGTGCTTCCAGACACCAGAACCCATTCCCACACTCCTGAACAAAATCAAACCCACACACAATCTCTATCCATCGTCAAACTGAAATCCGGCCTCAAATCCCCAATAAATCCAGTAAAAAACGAACCTAAGAACCCGAAAACCCTGAAACCCAAATCACTGACGCTGACACCTAATACCAAAAATCCCCTTCATCCGAGCTGAACCCAGTCGATCGATGTCCAAACTCGCCCCTCTGCCCCCTTCAACCTCCGTTTGGCATTCCAAAGCCAAGCCCAGCAAACGAAAAAAATAAATAAATAACAAGGTAGAAAGGAGAAGAGTAAGGAGAAGAAGAAGAAGGGATTTGAGTTACCTCGGTCACACACCAGCAGCACCAACAACATCACAGAAACAGTGTGGCAGCAACTCCATTGACTAGTAGTGGAGATGGGTAGTAGCCTGTTGTAGAAGAATGATCGAATGGCTGATCAGATGAATGGGAGGTGGATATGAGTCCTTGGGTAGTGGTTTGCTATTCCCTCACCCTATTTGGCATTCTGCGCACGGTCCGACGATGGAGAGGAGAGATGATAGGAGGGTCGAGATGGGTCTGGGCGATGGAGCAGAGAGAACCTGCTAAAGGGGGATGGGCGCTGCCCTGAGATAGAGATTCCGGGAAGAGGGAGAGAGGGATGGAAATTGAGGATGGGAGAGAGCGAGAGAGGGATGGGTATGAGCGATCGAGGGCCAGGGCCCAGAGAGGGAGAGAGGGAGAGAGTGAGAACGGGATGGGGATGAGCGAAATAAAATGGGACAGAGGGGGAGAGTCCGAAATCAAGGCGCGAAAGGAATAGGGCATTTGGCGGGCGGGGGGGTGGGTGGGGGGTGGGGTTTTGGTTATGTAAAATCAGATCTTTGGGGGGGGGGGGGGGGGGGGGGGGGTTTGGGGTTATGTAAAATCAGATCTTCTAATAAAATCAAATCCCCAATACACAAAAACTCAAACTCCTTTTCCTCAAAACCCCACAAATAGTAGAAACCTACCTACACAAACATCCCCCCAAATCCAATATCTCATCCCAAAACAAAAAAAAAAAAAAAAAAACCCAGATCCAAAAACCCCACAAAAACAACAAAAAGAAAAACCCAGAATAATAATAATAAAAAACAGATATCCTTATTGGAGATCTGGAGATCTCTATGAGAGGAGAGGGTGTGCTGGCGTGTAGGGGAGGTGCTGTGGTGATGCAGAGAGGAGGGAGAGAGGCTCTTACCTGTGAATGGGATGAATTCTGCTCGTGAAAGGAGCAGAGGGAGAGACGACGGGGCTCTGCGCTGCTGGTGGTGGTGGTGCGGTCTGCACATGGAGGAAGAAGGGCGACAGTCCGCGGGCGTGAGAGAGATGAAGAGCAGAGAGACAGGAGAGGCTGGCTGCCTCTGAGATGGGTCTGTGCAGGGGGATGCGAGATGGAGAGAGAGAGGCCAAGATCGAGAGGATAGGAGGTGATGTTTGCTGTGCCTTGGTCCCGGAGTCAGAGAGATGGATGACGTCTGCGTGAGAGGGTGTTATCTTATTTCATTTCGTCGCCAATAGTTCTCGAAAATGAACCGCCAAGCTAGATCGCGCGCCCCAAATTTTCTGTATTCCGCGACGAAATAATTTCGTCGTGGATTATTTTTCAGGGATTCTGCGACGACTTATTTTTGTCGTGAAAATTCTTTAATAAAAAATGGACCAAATGGTTTACCGACGAAAAAACCTGGTCGCCAAATAAATAGTTTCGTCGGAAAAAATTTACTTCTTCATGGCGCCAACTCCATTTTTTGGCGCAAAACTTTTCGCGGCAATATTTAGCGACAATTGAAAATTATCGTCGCTAAATAATTTGTGTTTTCGTTTTAGGCGACGAGATGAATTTTCGTCGCGAAAAAACAACATTTAGCGACAAAATTTCAAAACCGTCGTGAAATATTTGTCGCGAAAAATTATTTTTGTTGTAGTGAGAGGGTCAGAGAGATGAGGGATTGAGAAGAGGCGAGGGAACTAGAAATGATATGCACTTAAGCGGGCACGGGAAATGGAAAATGGGGCGGGCACAGTGTGGAATGTTATTTTTGGGGCTGAATTGATTTTGAAGGCCCGAGTTAACTTTTATTCTTCCAAAACAAAAATAATGAAAATATAATTTTTCAAGTTAAATAAATTATCAAAATTCGGCAAATTGACATTTGCGCCGATATAGGTATTTCGCCGGCAACAAATATATCCTTTGCCGGCGACACAAATATTTTGTCGGTAAAACATAACATTTGTCGGAGAGAGAGAGAAGAGCGCGCAAGAGAGAGAGAGTGAAAAGAGGGGTTTCGGTGGCGGGAGAGGGAAAAAAAATTGGGAAATTTACCGACGATTATTTTTCGTCGCAAAAAATAGAAATCTTCATCGGTAAAAATAATTTTTTTTTTAAAAGTAAAAAAGCTACCGACCTTTACCGATGTTTTATATTAAATGTCGGTGATAAATTTTCCGACGCTAATTTTCGTCGGTAAAAAAAAAATTTCCGACACGTTTTGTCACGGGCAGACATGGGCGAGGCAAAATGAGATTTGTTGCCACTAACTCTATTGGTGGTGGCAACAAGTAAGAAATAGCCAAAAAAACACTGGCTGCGGCAAAAAGTTCGACTCTAAAAGTCATTTTTTTGGTAGTGTGAGCAATGGGTTCTCGGTGGGTATCGTGAGAAGAAGAAGGTGTGCGAAATTTTTTTGGTGTCAAGATTTGGGTTCTCAGCGGGTATCGTCTATCCCTAATTTGGGGTTAAATTTTGGGTGTCAAAAAAGGGTGCGAAATATTTTTGGAATATTAATTTGGCGGGTTTCTTTTTTTACGGCATACGAAATGTGGGCTGTGAATGCTGATTAATCTTACAGCTTCTCAAAGCAGGCCGTGAACTTAATTTGAATGACTTGGCCTTTTACAGCGTGCAACATGTGGGCTGTGATACCCTAATATTTTTACGGCTTGCGAATGTGGGCCGCAAATGCTCAATAATTTACAGCGTCCTAAATGCACGCCGTAATTGTAAAGATCTCACGGCGCGCAAAATGCACGCCTTAATAAAGAGAAGAAAAAACCCTTTTGCGGCTCGCATTCCATGTGCGCCGTACTATTATATCATTTACGGCTTGCATTCAATGCACGCCGTAAATGACGCGCTGTAAAAGCCCTGAAATGGTGTAGTGACGGTTGGGCCCCAAGGGGTACCACTAATTTTCCGTGGAGACGAAACGCAGTCAAGCTCAACAAATACGCGCGCGCGCCGCTGCCGCCGTCATTCCGGTCGGGTCGGGTCCCACGCGCGCCGGCCCGGCTTGGGCTTTGTTGTGGTTTCTTTCTTTTTGGATCCCAGATTTTTTATTTTTACAAGGCCCAATTCCGAATTAGGTCTAAGCTTTTCTTAATGAGATGGGCTTTTTCAAATGATGCAATGGTTCGAGATATTGCATCTTTTCATGAAACAGTGCATGGACTGAAGTGATGCTACCTTTCATGAAGGGTTGCATAACTTCATTTCAGAGGCACCTATCTCCTATAAATAGTGGACGACTTTGAGAGAGAAAACACAGCAACAGATCGCTTCTCTCTTCTTCCTCGGTTCTTGGTCAGCTACTGCTTGCGTTCGTTGTTCTTTGGAATTGAAGTGCTGCTTTCTGGAGAAGATAAAATCCGTTCTATCTTGGGAGACAGTTTCCTTTTTAACCTTCAGCACTGTGAGGGGGAAAATCTGTCTTAAGGACATAGTGATTTCACTAGGCTCAGATTAATTGCTGTGGAACTTGAACAAACAGAATTGTACAAATACAGAGACCAGAAAGGTATGTACTGTATTCGTATGTAGTCATTATTTTAAGTTGTATGTTTCCTAACACTTCCCAGATCCCAAATAGAAAAGGGATAAGCAGATCAACATCGAAGAACCAATAGTCTTCTAAGCCTCACTGCCTTCGCGTCCAGTCATTATGCAAGAAGATGAATTCAAGGTTCTGCAAGTCGTGGTACGGTATCTCCCTGATCAAGCTAAGCCTTTCAAATCCAAGACCACACCACTAGCTAATTGCTGAACAAGGCCAAAGCAGGAAAATCCCACAAAGATTTAAAATGATCCAACTATGACACTACTGAAAGAACACGGTCGTCTGCCAAAGTTCAACAAGCATCATGGGGTTTGTCAGTGATATTACATGTGTCAGAAGATGAATGCAAGGTTCTACTAATTATGGTATTCTATCCCAGGATCTAGCTAAATCTTCAAAAGCCAAGACCACTCAAAAATTGCTGAACAAGGCCAAAGTTCAACAGGCCCCACAAAGATTTAAAATGGTCCGGATATGACAATTAAAAGAACACGATTGGCCTGTCGCTGTAGTTGACATTATAGGGAAACATTATGAAAGGTGACACAAGATGGAAGTCACTCTTTTTAGCATCCAAACACTCAAAATTTTTGGTTATTGGGCAGCCTGAAACAAGAAGTGTCACAAATTGCTAGTCAAGATAGGCCAAACTAGGCCTATCTTCAGTAATAATCGATGGAGTCAGATCTCTAGCCTGCATTGATATAGATTGTAATGGTCCCCTTCCAGAAAAAATAAATATTAATAGAAAATGATATTCAGGTCGTTCGAGGGAACTGAAACCTCATATTGGACCATTCGAGGGAAGCCGAAACCTTCAATTTTATTACTCAACTAGTTCTGAAAATCTTTCTACATGCCTAGTATCACAATTCATTCAATCTATTTATAGAATTTCTACTAGTAAGGAATAAAAAACTCAAAAAAATAGGGGATGGATAAAATGGGTTTGAAATATAAAAATAGATGAGGATCATTACAGACCACCCCACTTGAAATCACTCACAGCCTCAAGGTAGAATGCTCTTAGACTTGCGGAGGGCAAACAGCAAGCCTCTGGGATCAAACAACAGACGAACCGGGACAAACTATTTAAATAACTTAACTAGTGCCGCATCATCTCTAGGATGATCAATTTATATCTAGACTGATAGTGTGTGGGGAGGTTTCCAGAACCACAGGATTACGCTAATCACAGCCATCAGATGAGACTAAGCACTCTCACGTGCCATCCGCGTACCATCCACGTGGCACCAAGCTCACCCCGGCTACCAGGACAGGGGGTCCGGCCGAAGTCAGGCAGCTCCGGGCCACTAGCGCCGAACTGGTCCACCCCCGGGTGCCATCTCGGCAGGGAGCTCCACCTCGGCTGAAGAAGCCGGGATGGAAGCCGAAGCCATAAAGAGTCTCCACTTACGCCCCTCATCCCCCACGTCACCAGGCACATGGAGGGATAGGGGCACGAGCTAGTGGGACAGACGCGACATCCAGCCGCTCACAATCTTCGCCAGATCCTGACAGGGCGGCATCCAGCGGCTGAGGCCACATCAGGGCAAGGCCCGAGGGCAGATCCGACGATCCCCTACCGCCAAAGGCGTCCAACACGATCTGGCCCAACAAGACGCGCATTAAATGCGACGTGGGTTGATCCGACGCGCATGTAATGCAGAGTGGGCAGGATTGGACCGCATTAATTGCAACGTGGGCTGATCATGACTTCCCAGTCGAATCATGAGACCCATGCCAAGATATCGTCCAAGATATCTTCCAAATCGTCTATAAAAAGGACTGCATTTCACATGCAAGGTACGCACAATACAACTCATAGAGCTGTTACTCTGCCTCTCTTCTTCCTCTCCTTCCATTGTTCCAGTTCCTTCACTGACTTTGGCATCGGAGAGCCTTGCGCCGCCCAGGGCAGGGTCCTCTGACCGTGTGTTCTTCCCTTTCAGGCTTTCGGACGGCACCCAGTCATCACCATCATTGGATAAGTCCTCTAAGGCTCCCCAGTTATTGTGGGTCATTATTTTCTGCACCTACAATTGGTGCCGTCTGTGGGAAAGTAATATCCCAACCTTTACAACCTTCCCAACCTTCTTAACCTCAATCTCTCAGAAGCCATGCCTCCGAAAGCTAGGAAGTGCGTAGAGTCCTCGAGAGCAGCGCTCGAGCTGCCACCACCGTCGACGGACGTCCCTCCTCAAGGCCGCTCCCGCACGGTGCATGGCACGTCCGCAGGCGAGGGCCGCTTAGGCTCTCAGCTCTTTGTCGAGTTCCCCCTCCAAGAGGGACTCGAGGCCTCGATCTCGGCAGAAGAAGTCATGCCCCCCAGACGCGATGAGCGTCGGCATGGGCGTCCTCGGAAGGACAAAGCTGTGGCCGTAGGAGAGACGCGCCATGTCCAACCCCCTGCCACTGGAGGGGTTCTCGAAGCCCAAACTGCTCTCCTCCAGAGGCAGGAGCAGCTGATTCGCGAGCTCCAGCAGCAGCTGAGGGCAGCGCAAACTGCCTCCTTGAGGCAGGTCTCTGAGCCTCAAGGGAAAAAGATGGACGCCCCCAGCAGGGCAGCCCAACCTCCCCGCGAGGACCTCAGAAATCATCTGGACCATAAACGGAGCCAGATTCATGACGAGGGCTCGAGCAACAGCCGGAGTCGTCATAGCCGCGATGGCCGAACTCAGTCCAAGCGAAAGCCAAGAGCTCAGTCTCCAGAGAAAGACGATGAGTAGGAGCGATTTGACAAACGCGTCAGATTGGCTCTCCAGCACAACCTGGACGTGCGGGACAAGAAGCAGATCTGTGGTCACACTGATCTGGGGGGCTCACCCTTCACAAAAGAGATCGAGCGCACCCCCTTGCCCAGAAAGTTCTCCGTCCCGTGGTTCGTCCCCTATGACGGACTGTCCGACCCATCCGCTCACCTCCGACACTTCTCCCAGAAGATGTCCATCTGGGGGAACGAGGGTCACCTGAACTGCAAAATCTTCTCCTCCAGTTTGGGTGACCTCCCCCTGAAGTGGTTCTGTTCTCTCCCAGAGAAGTCCATTTCGAGTTGGAAGGAGCTCCAGCTCTCCTTCCTGAAGAAGTTCCAAGCCTACACCGTCATCCCCAAGAAGGAAGGGGACCTCCTCGCCCTGAGAATGAAGCAGGGTGAGACCCTCGCCATCTTCGCCCAGCGATTCTAGGCGGTCTACAGCCAGATTGAGGGCACCAGGGAAGAGATAGCGATCTACGCCTTCCAGCATGCCCTGATCCCCGGCCACGACTTGCGGAAGGACTTGGCCGGGAACCCCCCAGAATCCATGCCAGAGTTGATGTCCCGGGTGAAGCGCTTTATCGCCCAGGAGGAAGACGAGATCCGAGCCCGGGATCAGGACGGGCATCCGGAGCCCGAGCAGAAGAGTAGCCAGCCTCGGCAGAGAGGCGGGAGGCCCTTCCAGAAGCAGGAGCCCAAGCAGGCCTGGGTCTCTAGTTCGGCGAAGCCTTCGTCGTCCAGATCCGGGGGGGCCTGGAAGCCCAGACCTCCCTCCAGCGCCAGTCAGAGCGTCAGCGTCGTCTTCAAGGAGCCGATCTACCGCATCCTGACCAAGATCAGGTCCAAGCCGTTCTTCAAGTACCCTCAGCCCATGAAGAATGAGCCCACCGCCGGCAGCCGAAGCAAGCTCTACTGCTCCTTCCATAGGGGTAACGGGCACAAGACCGAGGACTGCAAGACTTTGCAGTGGTACCTGGAGAAGCTAGCCGAAGAGGGCCACATTCCAGAATTCGTGAAGGCAGGAGATGCCGGCGGCAGCGAGGGCCGGATTCACCAGAGCGCAGCCCAGGCTCCAGACAGCGAGGATTCAGAGAAGATCATTAACGTGATCCATCTGGCGTCCTCAGCTCCAGCTTCCTCGTCCCGGGGCAGCTCCCAGGCCCGTGCCGAAGCCAGGCGGGCTTCGCACGGCAAGGAAGTAATGAAAGCCGAGCTCGCTCCGGCATCCAAGAAAGCCTGCCGCGACCGACCCGCCATCTCGTTCTCAGACAGTGACCTAGAGGGAATCCAGCTCCCTCACAACGACCCCCTGCTCCTCACCATGAAGCTGAGAGACTTCACAGTGAAGAGGATCCTCGTCGACTCCGGCAGCTCCTCCGAGGTCCTTTACTACGACTGCTTCAAAAAGATGAAACTCTCCGAAGCAGACCTCACGGAGGTCCGTGCACCCCTGCTAGGGTTGTCCGCCACGCCAGTCTATCCCAAGGGTAGGATCACCTTGGAGACCCGAGTTGGCGGAGCCTCCGTGTCGGCCGACTTCCTGGTCGTGGATGCCCCTTCTCCCTACAACGTCATTTTGGGCAGAACGTGGCTCCATAAGTTAGAAGCAGTCCCTTCTTCCCTCCATCAAAAGCTGAAGTTCGTCCTTGAGAGCAAGGAGGGCAAGATGGAAGTAGTCATAGTGGAGGGAGATCAGCAGCAAGCCAGGCAGTGCATGCTGGCCGCAGTCCCGGCAGTGAAGGAGCCAGAGCGCGTCAACCTCGCCGAGTTCGAGAAAGGCCTCGATGAGATCGGCCGAGATCCCGAGAAGAAGAGCATCGAGGACCTGGCCGAGGTCAGGCTAAACCCGGCAGATCCAGACAGGTTCTTCCTGATTGGCACCCAGCTGCCAGACGAGGAGAAGGCCGAACTCTCTCGGTTCCTGATGCAGAACGTCGACGCCTTCGCTTGGAGCCCAAGCGAAATGCCTGGGGTCGACCCTGAGGTCATGTGCCACAAGCTGAATGTGGACCCCGACCACAAGCCGGTAGTGCAGAGGGCCCGTAGGACGGGGCTGCAGCAGACGGATGCGGTCGTCGAAGAGATCGACAACCTGCTGAAGGCAGGAGCCATCCGGGAAGTCCAGTACCCGGTATGGCTGGCCAACACGGTGGTGGTCAAGAAGAAAACTGGAAAGTGGAGGGTGTGCGTGGACTTCACAGACTTGAACAGGGCCTGCCCTAAAGATAGTTTCCCCCTTCCAAAGATTGACCAACTGATCGACGCCACCGCTGGTCACGACCGAATGAGCTTCCTCGACGCCTACAGAGGCTACCACCAGATCCAGCTCTACGAGCCAGACGAGGAGAAAACATCATTCATAACCCCCCGCGGCACTTACTGCTACAAGGTGATGCCCTTCGGGCTAAAGAACGCGGGGGCAACCTATCAGCGCCTCGTCACAAAAATGTTCCATGCTCAGCTCGGCCGAACGGTAGAAGTATACATCGACGACATGGTCGTCAAATCAGTGCACTCCGGCGATCATCTGGCTAATCTTGGCCAAGTCTTCGACATCCTTCGCGCGTACAAGCTCAAGCTAAACGCTTCCAAGTGCGCCTTCGGCGTAGCCTCTGGCAAGTTCCTCGGCAGCTTGGTAACGCGGAGGAAGATAGAGCCTAATCCAGACCAGATCACCGCGATCCAGAGCATCCAGAGCCCCTCTACCACGAAGGAAGTTCAGAAGCTCACAGGAATGGCTGCAGCACTCAACCGCTTCATCAGTCGGTCATCAGATAAGTGCAGGCCTTTCTTTCAGCTTTTAAAGAAAAATTTGAAATTCCAGTGGACCCCCGAGTGCGACCAGGCATTGGCCGCACTCAAAACCTATTTAATGTCACCACCCTTACTCTCCACCCCAACTTTGGGGGAGATTCTGTATTTGTACCTCGCGGTCTCGGATCACGCAGTGAGCTCCGTCCTCATCAGGGAGGACGAGGGAATTCAAAAGCCAATTTATTATACGAGCAAGACCCTGCTCGATGCCGAGACCAGGTACCTTTTATTGGAGAAGCTTGCGTTGGCTCTCATCAGTGCCTCCCGCAAGCTCTCCCATTATTTCCAATCCCACACCATTGTGGTGATCACGGAGCACCCACTCCGTTCAGTGTTCAAGAAGGCTGACTTTTCAGGGCGAATATCAAAGTGGGCAGTTGAACTGGGGCAGTATGATATACAGTACCGTCCCCGAGCTGCGATCAAAGTCCAGATTCTGGCATACTTTATTGTCGAATTCGTCTCCCCCAACCCGGCTCCGATTCAGCTCGGCACGGCACTGGGGGGCACAGGGCACGAGCCAGTAGGAACTGAGGTCGAGCAGTCTCCCACCTCGGCGTGGAAGATCTTTGTCGACGGGTCGTCCACCTCCAAGAGAGCTGGCGCCGGCATAGTTCTCCAATCGCCAGAGGGTCTGGTCATAGAGCAGGCCTTCACCCTGGACTTCAAAGCGACAAACAATGAGGCAGAGTACGAAGCACTGATTGCAGGGTTGAACAGCGCCCAAATCCTCGGAGCCCAGCACCTGGTGATCTTCAGCGACTCTCAACTGGTAACTAGCCAGCTCGCTGGAGACTACCAGGCCAGGGACGACAGGATGGCGGCCTACTTAGCCCTTGCGAAAAAACTGCTCTCTCATTTCCAGAAAGCCGAGGTCAGGCAAATATCCAGAGATACCAACACGCACGCAGATGCGCTTGCAAACCTGGCCTCCGCTGTCGAAGCAGGGAAGAAAAGGACCATCGAGGTTGGGTCAGTATCAAGGTCAAGTTTGGAACTCCATTCATCTCGGCTTGTCCTCTGTGCTGACCTCGGCCCAAGCTGGATGGATCCAATTGTCGCCTACTTGAAGGACGACCAGCTCCCCGAGGACAAGGCTGAAGCCCACAGGATCAGACTCAAGGCAGCGCGATTCTGGCTCTCTCCCGAAGGTAAACTCTACAGGAAATCCTTCACAGGTCCATACCTCCAATGCGTCCATCCAAGCAAGGTGGATGACTTCCTGTATGAGATCCACGAAGGAATCTGCGGCAGTCACATAGGAGGTCGATCCCTGGCTTACAGAGCAATAAGCCAGGGCTACTGGTGGCCCTACATGCAGAAAGACGCGCAGGTCTACGCCAGGAAATGCGAGAAGTGCCAGAAGTTCTCCCACTCCCTCCATCAGCCAGCACAAGATCTGAGTCCCCTCTCTAGCCCATGGCCCTTCGCTCAATGGGGCCTGGACATTGTGGGGCCTCTTCACCGAGCTCCAGGAAACAAGAGATGGCTGATAGTGGCTACGGATTACTTCACAAAATGGATAGAAGTTGAACCGTTATCTTCAATCACGGACAGGGACTCCAGGAACTTCGTTTGGAAAAACATCCTTACGAGGTTCGGCATCCCCCGGACCCTGATTTCGGATAACGGGACTCAGTTCGACTCCAAGTCCTTCAGAGACTTCTGCCAAGAGCACGGCATCAGAAATCATTACTCCACTCCGGCATATCCACAGAGTAATGGCCAGGCAGAAATCTCCAACAAAGTGATCCTGGACGGCCTGAAGAAGCGACTAGACAAGGCAAAGGGCAGATGGACAGAGGAGCTTCCGAGCGTGCTGTGGGCATACAGAACAACTCCAAGGAGGTCCACCTCGGCAACACCTTTCTCTCCGGCCTACGGGATGGAGGCAGTCATTCCTTTGGAAATCGGCCTTCCTACCCTGAGGATAGAGCTGGTCGACCAAGGCCGAAATGAGACAAACCTGGCAATGGAGCTGGAGCTGGCAGACGAGCGACGAGAAGCAGCAGCCCTGCGACTAACCGACTATCAGCAACGGTTAGCCAGGGCATACAATCAAAATGTCAGAGAAAGAAAGTTCTCCGCGGGAGAGCTGGTTCTCAAGAAAACCCTGCCAGCTGACAGAGAGCCAAACGAAGGGAAGCTGGCCCCGAACTGGCATGGCCCGTTCAAAATAGTCTCACTGGCAGGAAAGTCAGCCTACAAGCTCGAAGACTTGGAAGGCAAGCCACTGCCGAGACCATGGAATGCATCCCACTTGAAGAAATTTTATTTCTAAGGATGTATTGAGTCTCAGAATCAATAAAAGCAGCTTTCGACTTGCCACCAATTTGTCGTCTCTCTCTGACTGATTCCGGCAGCACTGGGTCTACGCCCTGGATACAGCCTGGAGTTCTTACACTCGGCCGAATTCCTAAAGTCCCGGGTTTTGAACCCAACCATGGGTCTACGCCCTGGATACAGCCTGGAGTTCTTACACTCGGCCGAATTCCTAAAGTCCCGGGTTTTGAACCCAATCATGGGTCTACGCCCTGGATACAGCCTGGAGTTCTTACACTCGGCCGAATTCCTAAAGTCCCGGGTTTTGAACCCAATCATGGGTCTACGCCCTGGATACAGCCTGGAGTTCTTACACTCGGCCGAATTCCTAAAGTCCCGGGTTTTGAACCCACTCAAGGGTCTACCGCCCTGGAAAAGGCCTCGAGTCCAGACTCGGTCGTTTCCTAAAGCTCCGGGTCTACCGCCCTGGAAAAGGCCTCGAGTCCGGACTCGGTCGTTTCCTAAAGCTCCGGGTCTACCGCCCTGGAAAAGGCCTCGAGTCCAGACTCGGTCGTTTCCTAAAGCTCCGGGTCTACCGCCCTGGAAAAGGCCTCGAGTCCAGACTCGGTCGTTTCCTAAAGCTCCGGGTCCTGGACCCTGGAAAAGGCCTCGAGTTCGGACGCTCGGCCGAATTCCTAAAATCAGGGTTTTTACACCCCTCAAAGATCATTGCCGAGCTCACGCTCCCATAGCCGAGACCAGCGGAATGATGACTCCACTTCGGCACAAGCAGCCCGTCTCGGCCGAATCCAGCCATTCCGGCCAAGGTCAGCTTTTCAGAGAGAAAGAGCTGTGCCAGCACTCAAACACAGAAAAGCAGCACAAAAATGCAAGTGTTCCAGAACAGTGCAAGGAAATTGAGAAAGAACTCAAAAGCATTGTACACAGTTTGGGTGATCACAGAACTCCTTTTTATTCATTGTAAACTGCTTCATTACAGAAGTTACAGAGCAGAAAGAAAAATACAGAAAGGAGGATCACAGTCCTCTAAAAATAGAAAATAAAGAAAAGCTGGGAGACTCCGATCTTCGCCGACTCTTCGGGCTGCAGACTTCAAGTTGCCGGATCATGGACTGGAGGTTCTGAGTGATCCTGAATTTCAGTGAGCTCTACAACACGCTATGGTTGGTCAGACCAAAGCGACTGCAGAAACCCCTCCAGTGCGGAGGCCCTGGACCTCGCTAAGCTCTTCAACACCCTCCGGTCAGTGAGACCAAAGGTTGAAGAGCCCCAGGTCCAGCGGGCCTCAACTCCACCCTTAGTCTTACCATTCTGACAGGGAGGGAGCTCGATGCCACCCAGGACCCTGCAGAATCGGCAGACACCCAGGGCCCGACCATCCCGCAGTTGCAGAGGTGTCCCTCGCAACCTGACCAGGGACGGTCGGCCATGAACCCGCGTTCAGAGAGCGCGTGGTCCATGGGGAGTTCCTTCAGAGAGCGCGCAGACCACGACGGGCTTCCCCCCTTGGAGAAAGCCGTCCACAGGCGCAAGGGTCCCCCCCGGATCGAAGATTGCAGAATGTCTACCAGCCATGGTTTCTATGTCTATGTGATTCAAGCTATCCTACGTTCTGTTCTTTTCATCGCCCATGGCAAGCCTGTCGCCCCTACTTATAGGAGGAAGAAGGGCTCACTCTCCGAAGGAAGTTAAGGGGCGAAGTCTCCCACACATTACTCGGGATGCACGACTGTTGACCAGCGATCCCCATGACGCCAAGTGGAGACATCCGTCCGTTTCCCTCATAGGCCGTGCCACTATGTTTATTGCCCTTTATGATCCCCAGAATACGGAGGATCGGCACAGACAGCTATGAGGACCGCTTGACTCCTTCTACCTCAAGAGTCACACGTCGCAGTAAAGGCATTCAACACCATTCAATGCACATCCAGAAATGAAGGAGAAACAAATGCAGAGAAAAATGCACAAGTGAAGAAGCCCGACTTTCATTGATTACAGAGAATATTACAAGGCTAAGAAGCAAAAATATTACATGCAAGAAGACAGAAATATAAAGGAGCCCGGCTACTATGGTTTCGGCGACTCCACTAGGTCGATCACCGTATCTGATGGGCCAGTGGATTCGGCCGAAACCGTGACCTTGCTTGGAGCGTCGCTGGCAGAGGAGGCTTTGACCGGTACCTCACCCGAACCAGGGGCAGAAGGGGTCTCACCCTGAGGCACGGCCGAAGCATCGCTGGCGACCGGGGCATCGCTCAAGGCCGGGGCAGCTGGAGCATCGTCAGCAGCAGGAGCAACTGCAGGAGCTTCAACTGGGGCACTTTCGGCTGCAGGAGCGAAGCTCGGCTCAGGAGCCAAGTCCGAGTACTTCGGCAGGTCCCGATAGACAGGATGGTCTTCAGGGACCCCCGCACGTCTCAGTGCGGCCATGCATCCTTCCTCGAACAGGATGGCGGTAATCTCCTCCACCTGCTTCTCATACAGCTCAGTGGCGTGATCCACCCCATCCTGGAAGGCGGGCTGGGCCTCGGACAGAAGAGAGGCCTTCTCCTTCTCCAGCTCGGCGTTCGCCTTCTTCAGCCTCGCTGTTTCGGCTCGCCCAGCCAGCACTTCCCCGCGCAGCCTCGTCCCCTCGGCCGTCGATTCAGCCTTTAACCTGGCCAGCTCCGACTCCAGCTCGGCGGTCTTCTTGTTCCTCGCCCAGACCTCGCCTTTCAGATGATGGGCCTTCGACGTAAGTTCGGCGACATCAGCCAGAGCCGATGCCAGCCGAGCAGCCTCATCAGCGCTGGCCTTCTTCATCCCCTCCATTCCCGCCTGTAGCTCCTCCAGTTCCTTCTTCAGCTTGTCTCTCTCGGACTCCAGCTGGGAGACCTTCGTCGCGTTCCTGTCGCTCCTTCCCACCACGGTCAGGAGCCTCTGCACGTTCTGCGAATGGAAAAAGTGGGTCAAACCGGGGCAGTCAAGCTGGGTTACTTAGAGAAAAACGTTGAAAACACTTACCAGGAGGTTGGCCTGGATCGCCGAAACCATCAGGCTCTCGTCGTCGAACCTCTCGTGCGTCTCCATGTCTCGTGGCAGAGCACAGACCTTGGCGAGAGCCCCGATCACCTCGGCATTCCCCATCAGCCGGTCCTCGATGTTCAGAGGTTTATCGGGCTGGGTCTCCATCCTCGGCCTCCATGGCGCTGGGGCACTTCGGGGTCCGGAGGCCGATCCAGACCCTTGCCCCACCGAGATCGTCAGCTCGCGAGTCGTCCCGCCTGACGCCCTACCCGCCGGCACGCTCTTCTCAGCCGGTGCACTCTTGTCGGTTGGGGCCTTGGCTCCGGGGGCCCGCGCAGTGGTTTTGCCCTTCGGAAGCTGCTCGGCCCCCAGGTCCTTCTCCCCCGCCTTGGACTTCTTCCTGGGCGGGGACCCCTCCCTCGGGCGCTCCGGCGAGCGTCGCCGAACTCCCGCATTCGAAGCAGGAGCAGGAGCAGAAGCGGGAGCAGGAGCAGAAGCAGGAGCAGGAGCGGAAGTGTCGCCAGCACCTCCCGAGCTCGAAGCTGCTCGGGTGCTGGCAGAAGATGGCGTCGCAGAGGAAGAGGACCCCCGCATGAACTTGGCCGCTAGGTCCTTGACGGCCGGCTCCCTCGACCTTCCCGCCATATCTTCTTCCCGATCGAAAGAATAAGCGTCCACTATCTGCCTCAGATTCGACGGTTGCGAACTTGAAGTGGACGCCTCGGACCCAGATGCAGCTCGGCTAGCGGCAGGATCGCTCAAGGGGATCCCGGAAGGTACAGCAAGGGAGACGGTTGGACGATCAGGATGCGCTTCGTCCACCTCGGGTACCCCGGTCCTCTGGTAGTGGCCGCGGTATCTCGGCGTGTATCCGAGCAGCTTCCAGGCC
Source organism: Litsea cubeba (assembly GCA_012931725.1). Classification (NCBI taxonomy): domain Eukaryota; kingdom Viridiplantae; phylum Streptophyta; class Magnoliopsida; order Laurales; family Lauraceae; genus Litsea; species Litsea cubeba. The sequence goes on from CM022949.1 coordinate 56,713,432, forward strand.
GACCTAGTCTCGTGCCCCTTGTACCTCTCGACCTTGTTGATGTCGTCGGGGTTCCTCCTCCAGCCTTCACTCGCAGCTCGGCGTCGTCTCGCACCTGCCTCTGCATAACAAACAATAGAGGAGTCAGCTCGGCATCGTCAAAATCAAGCAAAGAAGATGAATGAAAAGGAGCGATGTTTACTTGGGACTGTCCCGGGGCTGCGCGGGACCGCTAGCCTCCTACTTTCGCCAGCGCCGAACTCCTAGTCCCCCGAGACACAGAAGAAGGCTTCTTCGGCATTCTTACTTGAATCTTCCAAGGCCAGGACGAAGCCTCTTCGCTGCGGCTTCACCCGGAGATAATATTTCCCTTCCCCGGCCTTGCAGATATCGTAGGTGTCCTCGATGTCATGAACACCTATGTCGGTCCCCAGAATCTCATTCAGTTTCGCCGTGCCCATGATGACCTTATAGCCATTGGGCATCAGCTGGCACGGGGTAAGGGACCAGGTACTGAGGCAGGCTCTAAGTAGAGGGTGCAAGGGGAATCTGACCCCGCCCTCGATCACAGAGATCAGAGGGAACGGCATCCAGCCGCCGGACCAGCGCATCGTGGCATAGTCGACGGAGTCTGCCGGCTTGAGCAGGACTCGCTCCGGAATATCGAAGGCAGCCCTAAATCTGGCTATACCCTCTTCGGTGTCTAAACTGAACCTAGGGGTGCCCATGTCTAGAAAGAAGGGTACAGCAAAGGAGAAAACCCTAAAGGTTGCGAAACCCTAAGGAAAAAGCTACACAGAGGCGTGAAGCAACTTACAGAGACGAAAAGGGGCGACTCGAGTACAGATCCAGACACGCCCTACGGTCGTCCTCGCTAGAAAGATCTTGAGCAGCAGAGCAGAAATCGGAGATGAGGGCGAAGGCGAAAAGAAATCAGAAGCGAGAGAAGAAGAAGACGACCCTATTTATGGAGAAGAAACCCTCGGCGCGCGCTGCTTTCGAAATTCGAAAGGACGGATTTCGCGATCCACGCCCATTCCATCAATAAGACAGCGCAACCAGTGAAGACGCGACGCGTGTAACCGTCGACTCGCTTCCCAGTACAGGCAAGACAGAGCATTCATTGCTTCAGGACAGTTGAAGCGACACCAGGCAATGACCGGCGCATCCCCAAGCGAGTTTTCTAGCTTTCGACCGCTAAAGGCCAGGGCGCTTAAGAGGTCAAAAGCTAGGGGCCAATTGTGTGGGGAGGTTTCCAGAACCACAGGATTACGCTAATCACAGCCATCAGATGAGACTAAGCACTCTCACGTGCCATCCGCGTGCCATCCACGTGGCACCAAGCTCACCCCGGCTACCACGACAGGGGGTTCGGCCGAAGTCAGGCAGCTCCGGGCCACTAGCGCCGAACTGGTCCACCCCCGGGTGCCATCTCGGCAGGGAGCTCCACCTCGGCTGAAGAAGCCGGGATGGAAGCCGAAGCCAGAAAGAGTCTCCACTTACGCCCCTCATCCCCCACGTCACCAGGCACGTGGAGGGATAGGGGCACGAGCTAGTGGGACAGACGCGACATCCAGCCGCTCACAATCTTCGCCAGATCCTGACAGGGCGGCATCCAGCGGCTGAGGCCACATCAGGGCAAGGCCCGAGGGCAGATCCAACGATCCCCTACCGCCAAAGGCGTCCAACACGATCTGGCCCAACAAGACGCGCATTAAATGCGACGTGGGTTGATCCGACGCGCATGTAATGCAGAGTGGGCAGGATTGGACCGCATTAATTGCAACGTGGGCTGATCATGACTTCCCAGTCGAATCATGAGACCCATGCCAAGATATCGTCCAAGATATCTTCCAAATCGTCTATAAAAAGGACTGCATTTCACATGCAAGGTACGCACAATACAACTCATAGAGCTGTTACTCTGCCTCTCTTCTTCCTCTCCTTCCATTGTTCCAGTTCCTTCACTGACTTTGGCATCGGAGAGCCTTGCGCCGCCCAGGGCAGGGTCCTCTGACCGTGTGTTCTTCCCTTTCAGGCTTTCGGACGGCACCCAGTCATCACCATAATTGGATAAGTCCTCTAAGGCTCCCCAGTTATTGTGGGTCATTATTTTCTGCACCTACAGATAGGATCTCAACATTTGTAACCATAGCCTGAAAGCTCACAGTCCGTTTGAATTGAACAATCTAAAAATGTAGCAAGTTCAGATTCCAATATATTGGTAGGATCTCGACATTTGCAATCATAGCATTAAGTTTGCAATTGATTTGAATTGAATAATCAAAACATATAGCAAATTCGGCATCCAAAGTGTTGCTTGAATGAACCGATTTAAACACTATTTCCATTGGAATATATTCTGTTAAGCCATTGGGCAATATTGTTGGTTCGAAATTGACTGTATTAATAGCCAGTTCCACCTTCAAATCTTCTTCTTCTTTGGGTTCAACTGCTTCTTCCACCTTTGTCTGATTGCCTTTAATGTAAACGAATTTAGGGCACTTCTTCCACCTTCATCCGATTGCCTTTAATGTAAAAAAGAATTGAGGGCACTCAATCATATGCTCTGTAGTCATAATCTCAAACCTGGGTCCAGGATCAGGTATCGGGAACAGAGGAGCATCAGGCATCTGAGAAACAGCCACTGCACTTGGGCCTGAACTTGATGTGAAATAGTTGAGACCATTGTTAATTCCCTCTTTCAGTGGGAGACCTTTGTAAACTGACTTCCTGAAGAAATTTTTCTCCAAATAGTTGAGATTTGATATGGCAATGAAGAAGTCTCCTGCTCGCCAAATTTGGACATCAATGCACAACTCACTCGAGGCCCTCAACAAATGCGCTTACCAATTGGTGCTGCAACATACACAAATGCTCTTATTTCCTTGGTTTGGAAGTCACTCCACTGCTACTGGCATCTTTATTTATTAGCGTTGTAGGTGCAGAAAATAATGACCCACAATAACTGGGGAGCCTTAGAGGACTTATCCAACAATGGTGATGACTGGGTACCATCCGAAAGCCTGAAAGAGAAGAACACACGGTCAGAGGACCCTGGCCTGGGCGGCGCAAGGCTCTCCGATGCCAAAGTCAGTGAATGAACTGGAACAATGGAAGGAGAGGAAGAAGAGAGGCAGAGTAACAGCTCTTTCTGTTGGGTTGTGCGTACCTTGCATGTGAAATGCAGTCCTTTTTATAGACGATTTGGAAGATATCTTGGACGATATCTTGGCATGGGTCTCATGATTCGACTGGGAAGTCATGATCAGCCCACGAAGCAATAAATGCGGTCCAATCCAGCCCACTCTGCATTAAATGCGCGTCGGATCAGCCCACGTCAAATTTAATGCGCGTCTTGTTGGGCCAGATCGTGTTAGACGCCTTTGGCGGTAGGGGTACCATCGGATCTGCCCTCGGGGCCTGCCCTGATGTGGCCTCAGCCGCTGGATGCCGTTCTGTCAGGGATCTGGCAAAGATTGTGAGCGGCTGGATGTCGCATCTGTCTTACTAGCTCACGCCCCTATTCCTCCACGTGCGCGATGACGTGGGGGGATGAGGGGCGCAAATGGAGGCTCTTTCTCACTTCGGCTTCCGTCCCGACTCTTTCAGCCGAGGTGGAGCTCTCTGCCGAGATGGGCGCTCGTGGTGGCCGAGCTCGGCGCTAGTGGCCCGGAGCTGCTTGACTTCGGCCGGACCTCCTGTTCTGGCAGCCGGGGTGAGCCTGGTGCCACGTGGATGGCACGCGGATGGCACGTGAGAATGCTTAGCCTCATCTGATGGCTGTGATTAGCGTAATCCTATGGCTCTGGAAATCTCCCCACACAATTGCCCCCTAGCTTTTGACCTCTTAAGCGCCCTGGCTTTTAGCGGTCGAAAGCTAGAAGACTCGTCTGGGATACGACGGTCATTGCCTGGTGTCGCTTCAACTGTCCTGAAGCAATGAATGCTCTGTCTTGTCTGTACTGGGAAGCGAGTCGACGGCTACACGCGTCGCCTTTTCACCGATTGCGCTGTCTTATTGAGGGAATGGGCGCAGATCGCGAAATCCGCCCTTTCGAATTTCGAAAGCAGCGCGCGCCGAGGGTTTGTTTTCCATAAAGAGGGTCGCTTCCTTCCCTTCTTGTTTCTGATTTCTCTTCGCCTTCGCCTTCATCTGTGATTTCTGCTCTGCTGCTCGAGATTTCTTCTAGCGAGGACGACCATAGGGCGTGTCTGGATCTGTACTCGAGTCGCCCCTTCTGTCTCTGTAAGTTGCTTCGCGCCTCTGTGTAGCTTTTTCTTAGGGTTTCGCAACCTCTAGGGTTCATCTTTTGCTGTCCCCTTCTTTAGACATGGGCACCCCTAGGTTCAATCTAGATACCGAAGAGGGAATAGCTAGATTTAGGGCCGCTTTCGATATTCCGGAGCGAGTCCTACTCAAGCCGGCGGACTCCGTCGACTATGCCACGATGCGCTGGTCCGGCGGCTGGATGCCGTTCCCTCTGATCTCCGTGATCGAGGGCGGGGTCAGATTTCCTCTGCACCCCTTGCTTAGGGCTTGCCTCAGTACCTGGTCCCTTACCCCGTGCCAGTTGATGCCCAATGGCTATAAGGTCATCATGGGCACGGCGAAGCTGAATGAGATTCTGGGGACCGACCTAGGTGTCCATGATATCGAGGACACCTACGATATCTGCAAGGCTGGGGAAGGGAAATATTATCTCCGGGTGAAGCCGCAGCGAAGAGGCTTCGTCCTGGCCTTGGAAGATTCAAGTAAGAATGCCGAAGAAGCCTTCTTCTGCGTTTCGGGGGACTGGGAGTTCGGCGCTGGCGAAAGTAGGAGGTTAACGGTCCCGCGCCGCCCCGGGACAGTCCCAAGTAAACATCGCTCCTTTTCACTCATCTTCTTTGCTTGATTTCGACGATGCCGAGCTGACTCCTCTATTATTTGTTATGCAGAGGCAGGTGCGAGACGACGCCGAGCTGCGAGTGAAGGCTGGAGGAGGAACCCCGACAACATCAACAAGGTTGAGAGGTACAAGGGGCACGAGACCAGGTCAGCTTGGAAGCTGCTCGGATACACGCCGAGATACCGCGGTCACTACCAGAGGACCGGGGTACCCGAGGTGGACGAAGCGCACCCTGATCGTCCAACCGTCTCCCTTGCTGTACCTGCCGGGATCCCCTTGAACGATCCTTCTGCGAGACGAGCTGCGTCTGGGTCCGAGGCGTCCACTTCCAGTTCGGAGCCGCCGAACCTGAGGCAGATAGTGGACGCTTACTCTTCTGATCAGGAAGAAGATATGGCGGGAAGGTCGAGGGAGCCAGTCATCAAGGACATAGCGGCCAAGTTCAGGCGGGGGTCTTCTTCCTTTGCGACGCCATCTTCTGCCAGCACCCGAGCAGCTTCGAGCTCGGGAGGTGCTGGCGCCACTTCCGCTCCTGCTTCTGCTCCTGCTCCTGCTTCTGCTCCGGCTCCTGCTTCGAATGCGGGAGTTCGGCGACGCTCGCCGGAGCGCCCGAGGGAGGGGTCCCCGCCCAGGAAGAAGTCCAAGGCGGGGGAGAAGGACTTGGGGGCCGAACAGCCTCCGAAGGGCAAAACCCCTGCGCGGGCCCCCGGAGTCAAGGCTCCAACTGAAAAGAGTGCACCGGCTGAGAAGAGTGCACCAGCTGAGAAGAGTGTGCCGGCCGGCAGGCCGTCCGGCGGGACGACTCGCGAGCCCACCATCTCGGCGGGGCAAGGATCCGGGTCGTCCTCCGGACCCCGAACTGCCCCAGCGCCATGGAGGCCGAGGATGGAAACGCAGCCCGGTAAGCCTCTGAACGTCGAGGATCGGCTGCTGGGGAACGCCGATGTCATCGGGGCTCTCGCCAAGGTTTGCGCTCTGCCGCGGGATATGGAGACGCACGAGAGGTTCGATAACGAGAGCCTGATGGTCTCAGCGATTCAGGCTAACCTCCTGGTAAGTGCTTTCAGTGTTTTCCTTCCAAGTGATTTGGCTCGACTGCCCCAGCTTGACCCATCTTTCTCCATTTGCAGAACGTGCAGAGGCTCCTGACCGTGGTGGGGCGGAGTGATAGGAACGCTACACGGGTCACTCGGCTGGAGTCCGAGAGGGATAAGCTGAAGAGGGAGCTGGAAGAGCAGCGGAAGGGAATGGAGGGGCTGAAGAAGGCCAGCGCTGAAGAGTCTGTTCGGCTGGCATCGGCCCTGACTGATGTCGCCGAGCTCACGTCAAGGGCCAATCAGTTGAAGGGCGAGGTCTGGGCGAGAAACAAGAAGACCGCCGAGCTGGAGTCGGAGCTGGCCAGATTAAAGGCGGAATCGACCGCCGAGGGGACGAGGCTGCGCGGGGAAGTGCTGGCTGGGCGAGCCGAAACAGCGAAATTGAAGACGGCGAACGTCGAGCTGGAGAAAGAGAAGGTCTCTCTTCTGTCCAAGGCCCAGTCCGCCTTCCAGGATGGGGTGGATCACGCCACTGAGCTATATGAGAAGCAGGTGGAGGAGATCACCGCCATCCTGTTCGAGGAAGGATGCCTGGCCGCACTGAAACGTGCGGGGGTCCCTAAAGATCACCCTGTCTACCGGGACCTGCCGAAGTACTCGGACCCGGCTCCTGAGCTGAGCTCCACTCCTGCAGCTGAAAGTGCCCCTGACGAAGCTCCTGCAGTCGCTCCTGCTGCTGACGACGCTCCAGCTGCCCCGGGTCCCGAGCGATGCCCCGGTCGCCAGCGACGCTTCGGCCGAAGGGTACCAGTTGAAGCCCCTTCTGCCGGTGACGCTCCAAGCAAGGTCATGGTTTCGGCCGAAGCCACTGATTCAGCAGATATGGTGATCGACCTGGTGGAGTCGCCGAAACCACAGTAGCTTGTAATATTTTTGCTTTCTGCCTTGTAGTACTTTCCACTATCAATGAAAAACGGGCTCCTTTACTTGAATGTTTCCTCTCTTTTGTTTTTGGATGTGACATTGAATAGCATTGAATGCCTTTACTGCGACGCATGACCATCGAGGTAGAGAGAGTCACACGGTCTTCATAGCTGTCTGTGCCGATTCTCCGTATTCCGGAGATCATAAATAGCAGTAAACATGGTGTTACTGCCGACGAGGGAAACGGGCGGATGTCTCCACGTGGCGCTACAGGAATCGCTGGTCAGCAGGCAGGAAGGCATGCATCCCATGTAACGCGTAGGAGAATTCGCCCCTTAACTTCCTTCGGAGATTGAGCCCTTCTTCTTCCTATAAGTAGGGGCGATAGGCTCGCCATGGGCGAAGAAAAAAAAGAACTTAGGACAGTTTAAATCACATAGACGTAGGAGCCATGCCCAGTGGGTGTTCAGAAGCAATTGATCCGGGGGGAACCCCTGCGCCTGTGGACGCGCTCTCTGAAGGAACTCCCCGTGGACCACGCGCTCTCTGAACGCGGGTTCATGGCCGACCGTCCCTGGTCAGGTTGCAGGGGAATCCTCTGCAACTGCGGGATGGTCGGGTCCTGGGCGTCTGGCGATCCTGCAGGGTCTTGTGTGGCATCGAACTCCCTGCGAGCCCCTTGCACCGTGTCAGGATCGTAAGACTAAGGGTGGAGTTGAGGCCTGCTGGACCTGGGGGCTCTCCAAACTTTGGTCTCACTGACCGGAGGGTGTTAAAGAGCTCGGCGAGGTCCAGGGCCTCCGAACTGGAGGGGGTTCTGAATGCTTTGGTCTGACCAACCAAAGTGTATTATAGAGCTCTGTGAAATTCAGGATCACTCAGAACCTCCAGTCTATGATCCGGCATCTTGGAGTCTGCAGCCCGAAGAGTCGGTGAAGATCAGAGTCTCCCAGTTTTTCTTTATTTTCTGTTTTTAGAAGACTGTGATCCTCCTTTCTGTATTTTTCTTTTCTGTTCTGTAACTCTTGTAATAAAGCAGTTTACAATGAATAAAAAGGAAAAACTTTGTGATCACTCATACTGTGTACACCGCTTTTGCGTTCTCTTTTACTTTCCTTGTACTGTTCTGGAACACTTGTGTTTTTGTGCTGCTTTTCTGTGTTTGAGTGTTGGCCTAGCTCTTTCTTTGTGAGACACTGACCTTGGCCGAAATGGCTGGCTTTGGAAACTGACCATGGACGAGATGATCTGCTTGCGCCGAGGTGGATTCATCATTTCGCTGACCTCGGCTATGAGAGCATGAGTTCGGCACGGTCTCTGGGGGGTGTATAAACCCGGACTTTAGGAAACGGCCGAGTGTCCGAACTCCGGACCATTTCCAGGGCGGTAGACCCTTGTAGAGGGGTAAAGACCCAGAGTTTAGGAATCGGCCGAGTGCCCGAACTCGAGGCCTCCTTCCGGGGCTGTTAACCCTTGTAGAGTGGGATAAATCCCTGAGTTTAGGAATTCGGCCGAGTGTTCGAACTCGAGGCCTCCTTCCAGGGCTGTTAACCCTTGTAGAGTGGGATAAATCCCTGAGTTTAGGAATTCGGCCGAGTGTTCGAACTCGAGGCCTCCTTCCAGGGCTGTTAACCCTTGTAGAGTGGGATAAATCCCTGAGTTTAGGAATTCGGCCGAGTGTTCGAACTCGAGGCCTCCTTCCAGGGCTGTTAACCCTTGTAGAGTGGGATAAATCCCTGAGTTTAGGAATTCGGCCGAGTGTTCGAACTCGAGGTCTCCTTCCAGGGCTGTTAACCCTTGTAGAGTGGGATAAATCCCTGAGTTTAGGAATTCGGCCGAGTGTTCGAACTCGAGGCCTCCTTCCAGGGCTGTTAACCCTTGTAGAGTGGGATAAATCCCTGAGTTTAGGAATTCGGCCGAGTGTTCGAACTCGAGGCCTCCTTCTAGGGCTACGAACCCTTGTAGTTACCGGAGTCAGTGAAAGACGATAGATTAAAGACAAGGCGAAAAGCTGCTTTCATTGATTCGGGATTCATTACATCTTTAGAAATAGAATTTCTTTAGGTGGGATGCATTCCATGGTCTCGGCAGCGGCTTGCCTTCTAAGTCTTCGAGCTTGTAGGCTGATTTTCCTGCTAGTGAGACCACCCTGAATGGGCCATGCCAGTTCGGAGCCAGCTTCCCTTCGTTTGGTTCTTTGTCAGCTGGCAGGGCCTTCTTTAGAACTAGCTCTCCCACGGAGAATCTTCTTTCTCTGACGTTTTGATTGTATGCCCTGGCTAACCGCTGCTGATAGTCGGTCAGTCGCAGGGCTGCTGCTTCTCGTCGCTCGTCTGCCAGCTCCAGCTCCATCGCCAGGTTTGTGTCATTTCGGCCTTGGTCGACCAGCTCTGTCCTCAGGGTGGGAAGGCCGATCTCTAAAGGAATGACCGCCTCCATCCCGTAGGCCAGAGAGAAAGGTGTTGCCGAGGTGGACCTCCTTGGAGTCGTTCTGTATGCCCATAGCACGCTCGGAAGCTCCTCTGTCCATCTTCCCTTTGCCTTGTCCAGTCGCTTCTTCAGACCGTCCAGGATCACTTTGTTAGAGATTTCTGCCTGGCCATTACTCTGTGGATATGCCGGAGTGGAGTAATGGTTCCTGATACCGTGCTTTTGGCAGAAGTCTTTGAAGGATTTGGAGTCGAACTGAGTCCCGTTGTCCGAAATCAGAGTCCGGGGGATGCCGAACCTCGTTAGGATGTTTTTCCAAACGAAGTTCCTGGAGTCCCTGTCCGTGATTGAGGACAACGGTTCAGCTTCTATCCACTTTGTGAAGTAGTCTGTGGCGACTATCAGCCATCTCTTGTTTCCTGGAGCTCGGTGAAGAGGCCCCACAATGTCCAGGCCCCATTGAGCGAAGGGCCATGGGCTAGTGAGGGGACTCAGATCTTGTGCTGGCTGGTGGAGAGAGTGGGAGAACTTCTGGCACTTCTCGCACTTCCTGGCGTACACCTGCGCATCCTTCTGCATGTAGGGCCACCAGTAACCCTGGCTTATTGCTCTGTAAGCCAGGGATCGGCCTCCTATGTGACTGCCGCAGATTCCTTCGTGGATCTCATACAGGAAGTCGTCCACTTTGCTCGGATGGACGCACCGGAGGTATGGACCTGTGAAGGATTTCCTGTACAGTTTGCCTTCGGGAGAGAGCCAGAATCGAGCTGCCTTGAGTCTGGTCCGGTGAGCTTCAGCCTTGTCCTCAGGGAGCCGGTCATCCTTCAAGTAGGCGATGATTGGATCCATCCAGCTTGGGCCGAGATCAGCACAGAGGACAAGCCGAGATGAATGGAGTTCTAAGCTTGACCTTGATACTGACCCAACCTCGATGGTCCTTTTCTTCCCTGCTTCGACGGCGGAGGCCAGGTTTGCAAGCGCATCTGCGTGCGTGTTAGTATCTCGGGATATTTGCCTGACCTCGGCTTTCTGGAAATGAGACAGCAGTTTTTTCGCAAGGGCTAAGTAGGCCGCCATCCTGTCGTCCCTGGCCTGGTAGTCTCCGGCGAGCTGGCTCGTTACCAGTTGGGAATCGCTGAAGATCACCAGGTGTTGGGCTCCGAGGATTTGGGCGCTGTTCAACCCTGCTATCAGCGCTTCATATTCTGCCTCATTGTTTGTCGCTTTGAAGTCGAGGGTGAAAGCCTGCTCTATGACCAGACCCTCTGGCGATTGGAGGACTATGCCGGTGCCAGCTCTCTTAGAGGTAGATGACCCGTCGACAAAGATCTTCCATGCCATGGTGGGAGGCTGCTCGACCCCAGTCAGCTCTGGCTCGTGCCCTGTGCCCCCCAGTGCCGTGCCGAGCTGGGTCGGAGCCGAATTGGGCGAGACGAACTCAACGATGAAGTCTGCCAGGATTTGGGCTTTGATCGCAGTTCGAGGACGGTACTGTATATCATACTGCCCCAGCTCAACTGCCCACTTTGATATTCGCCCTGAAAAGTCAGCCTTTTTGAACACCGAACGGAGTGGATGCTCCGTGATCACCACAATAGTGTGGGATTGGAAATAATGGGGGAGCTTGCGAGAGGCGCTGACGAGGGCCAGCGCAAGCTTCTCTAATAAAAGGTATCTGGTCTCGGCATCAAGCAGGGTCTTGCTCGTATAATAAATTGGTTTTTGAATTCCCTCATCCTCCCTGATGAGGACGGAGCTCACTGCGTGATCCGAGACAGCAAGATACAAATAAAGAATCTCCCCCGAAGTTGGGGTGGAGAGTAAGGGTGGTGACATTAGATAGGTTTTGAGCGTGGCCAATGCCTGGTCGCACTCGGGGGTCCACTGGAATTTCAAGTTTTTCTTTAGAAGCTGAAAGAAAGGCCTGCACTTATCTGATGACCGGCTGATGAAGCGGTTGAGTGCTGCAGCCATTCCTGTGAGCTTCTGAACTTCCTTCATGGTAGAGGGGCTCTGAATGCTCTGGATCGCGGTGATCTGGTCCGGATTAGCCTCTATCCCCCTCCGCGTTACCAAGCTGCCGAGGAACTTGCCAGAGGCTACGCCGAAGGCGCACTTGGAAGCGTTTAGCTTGAGCTTGTATGCGCGAAGGATGTCGAAGACTTGGCCGAGATCCGCCAGATGGTCGCCGGAGTGCACTGATTTGACGACCATGTCATCGATGTACACCTCTACCGTTCGGCCGAGCTGAGCATGGAACATTTTTGTAAGGCGCTGATAGGTCGCCCCCGTGTTCTTTAGCCCGAATGGCATCACCTTGTAGCAGTAAGTGCCGCGGGGGGTTATGAATGACGTTTTCTCCTCGTCAGGCTCGTGGAGCGGGATCTGGTGGTAGCCTCTGTAGGCGTCGAGGAAGCTCATTCGATCGTGACTGGCGGTGGCGTCGATCAGTTGGTCAATCTTTGGAAGGGGGAAACTATCTTTAGGGCAGGCCCTGTTCAAGTCCGTGAAGTCCACGCATACCCTCCACTTACCAGTTTTCTTCTTGACCACTACCGTGTTGGCTAGCCATACCGGGTACTGGACTTCCCGGATGGCTCCTGCCTTTAGCAGGTTGTCGATCTCTTCGACGACCGCATCTGTCTGCTGCAGCCCTGTCCTACGGGCCCTTTGCACTACCGGCTTGTGGTCGGGGTCCACATTCAGCTTGTGGCACATGACCTCAGGGTCGACCCCAGGCATTTCGCTTGGGCTCCAAGCGAAGACGTCGACGTTCTGCATCAGGAACCGTGAGAGTTCGGCCCTTTCTTCGCCTGGCAGCTGGGTGCCAACCAGGAAGAACCTGTCTGGGTCTGCCGGGCTCAGCCTGACCTCGGCCAAGTCTTCGATGCTCTTCTTCTCGGGATCACGGCCGATTTCATCTAGGCCTTTTTCGAACTCGGCGAGGTTGACGCGCTCTGGCTCCTTCACGGCTGGGACTGCGGCCAGCACGCACTGCCTGGCTTGCTGCTGATCTCCCTCCACGGTTACCACTTCCAAATTGCCCTCCTTGTTCTCAAGGACGAACTTCAGCTTCTGGTGGAGGAAAGAAGGGACTGCTTCTAACTTGTGGAGCCACGTTCTGCCCAGAATGACGTTGTAGGGAGAAGGGGCGTCCACGACCAGGAAGTCGGCCGACACGAAAGCTCCGCCGACCCGGGTTTCCAGGGTGATCCTACCCTTGGGGTAGACTGGCGTGGCGGACAACCCTAGTAGGGGCGCACGGACCTCCGTGAGGTCTGCTTCCGATAGGTTCATCTTCTTGAAGCAGTCGTAGTAGAGGACCTCGGAGGAGCTGCCGGAGTCGACGAGGATCCTCTTCACTGTGAAGTCTCTCAGCTTCATTGTGAGGAGCAGGGGGTCGTTGTGAGGGAGCTGGATTCCCTCCAGGTCTCTGTCTGAGAACGAGATGGCTGGTCGGTCGCGGCGGGCCTTCTTGGATGCCGGAGCGAGCTCGGCTTTCATCACTTCCTTCCCGTGCGAAGCCCGCCTGGCTTCGGTGCGGGCCTGGGAGCTGCCCCGAGACGAGGGAGCGGGGGCTGAGGACGCCAGATGGATCACGTTGATGATCTTCTCTGAATCCTCACTGTCTGGATCCTGGGCTGCGCTCTGGTGAACTCGGCCCTCGCTGCCGCCGGCATCTCCAGCCTTGACGAACTCTGGAATGTGGCCCTCCTCGGCCAGCTTCTCCAGGTACCACTGCAAAGACTTGCAGTCCTCGGTCCTGTGCCCGTTACCCCTGTGGAAGGAGCAGTAGAGCTTGCTTCGGCTGCCGGAGGTGGGCTCGTGCTTCAAGGGCAGAGGCCACTTGAAGAACGGCTTGGTCTTTATCTTGGCCAGGATGCGGTATATCGGCTCCTTGAAGACGACGTTGACGCTCTGACTGGCGCTGGAGGGAGGTCTGGGCTTCCAGGCGCCCCCAGACCTGGACGACGCAGGCTTCGCCGAACTGGAGACCCAGGCCTGTTTGGGCTCCTGCTTCTGGAAGGGCCTCCCGCCTCTCTGCCGAGGCTGGCTGCTCTTCTGCTCGGGCTCCGGACGCCCGTCTTCTTCCCGGGCTCGGATCTCATCTTCCTCCCGGGCGACGAAGCGCTTTACCCGGGACATCAACGCTGGCATGGACTCTGGGGGATCCTCGACCAAGTCCTTCCGAAGGTCGTGACCGGGGATCAGGGCATGCTGGAAGGCGTAGATTGCTATCTCTTCCCTGGTGCCCTCGATCTGGCTGTAGACCGCCCAGAATCGTTGGGCGAACTTGGCGAGGGTCTCGCCCTGTTTCATTCTCAGGGCGAGGAGGTCCCCTTCTTTCTTGGGGACGACGGTGTAAGCTTGGAACTTCTTTAAGAAGGAGAGCTGGAGCTCCTTCCAACTGGAAACTGACTTCTCTGGGAGAGAATAGAACCACTTCAGGGGGAGGTCACCCAAACTGGAGGAGAAGATTTTGCAGTTCAGGTGACCCTCATTCCCCCAGATGGACATCTTCTGGGAGAAGTGTCGGAGGTGAGCGGATGGGTCGGACAGTCCGTCATAAGGGACGAACCGCGGGACAGAGAACTTTTTGGGCAAGGGGGTGCGCTCGATCTCTCTTGTGAAGGGTGAGCCCCCCAGATGAGTGTGGCCACAGATCTGCTTCTGGTCCCGCACGTCCAGGTTGTGCTGAAGAGCTAGCCTGACGCGTTTGTCGAACCGCTCCTGCTCGTCGTCCTTCTCTGGAGTCTGGGCTCTTGGCTTTCGCTTGGAGTGGTTCGGGCTACGATGGCTATGAGTTCGGCCATCGCGGCTATGATGACTCCGGCTGTTGCTTGAGCCTTCGTCACGAATCTGGCTCCGCTTATGGTCCAGATGGTTTCTGAGATCTTCGCGGGGAGGCTGGGCTGCCCTGCTGGGGGCGTCCCTCTTCTTCCCTTGAGGCTCAGAGACCTGCCTCAAGGAGGCGGTTTGCGCTGCCCTCAGCTGCTGCTGGAGCTCGCGAATCAGCTGCTCTTGCCTCTGGAGGAGAGCAGTTTGGGCTGCACAACCCCTCCAGTGGAAAGGGGTTGAGCGTGGCGCGTCTCTTCTACGGCCACGGCTTTGTCCTTGCGAGGACGCTCATGCCGACGCTCGTCGCGTCGGGGTGGCATGACTTCTTCTGCTGAGATCGAGGTCTCGAGTCCTTCTTGAAGGGGGACCTCGACAAAAAGCTGCGAGCCTAAGCGGCCCTCGCCTGCTGACGTGCCATGCACCGTGCGGGAGCGCCTTTGAGGAGGGACGTCCGTCGACGGTGGTGGCAGCTCGAGCGCTGCTCTCGAGGATTCTCCGCCTTTCCTTGCTTTCAGAGGCATGGCTTCTGAGAGATTGAGGTTGAGAAGGTTAGGAAGGTTGGGATATTACTTTCCCACAGACGGCGCCAATTGTAGGTGCAGAAAATAATGACCCACAATAACTGGGGAGCCTTAGAGGACTTATCCAACAATGGTGATGACTGGGTACCGTCCGAAAGCCTGAAAGAGAAGAACACACGGTCAGAGGACCCTGGCCTGGGCGGCGCAAGGCTCTCCGATGCCAAAGTCAGTGAATGAACTGGAACAATGGAAGGAGAGGAAGAAGAGAGGCAGAGTAACAGCTCTTTCTGTTGGGTTGTGCGTACCTTGCATGTGAAATGCAGTCCTTTTTATAGACAATTTGGAAGATATCTTGGACGATATCTTGGCATGGGTCTCATGATTCGACTGGGGAAGTCATGATCAGCCCACGAAGCAATTATGCGTCCAATCCAGCCCACTCTGCATTAAATGCGCGTCGGATCAGCCCACGTCGCATTTAATGCGCGTCTTGTTGGGCCAGATCGTGTTAGACGCCTTTGGCGGTAGGGGTACCATCGGATCTGCCCTCGGGGCCTGCCCTGATGTGGCCTCAGCCGCTGGATGCCGTTCTGTCAGGGATCTGGCGAAGATTGTGAGCGGCTGGATGTCGCATCTGTCTTACTAGCTCGCGCCCCTATTCCTCCACGTGCGCGATGACGTGGGGGGATGAGGGGCGCAAATGGAGGCTCTTTCTCACTTCGGCTTCCGTCCCGGCTCTTTCAGCCGAGGTGGAGCTCTCTGCCGAGATGGGCGCTCGTGGTGGCCGAGCTCGGCGCTAGTGGCCCGGAGCTGCTTGACTTCGGCCGGACCTCCTGTTCTGGCAGCCGGGGTGAGCCTGGTGCCACGTGGATGGCACGCGGATGGCACGTGAGAGTGCTTAGCCTCATCTGATGGCTGTGATTAGCGTAATCCTATGGCTCTGGAAATCTCCCCACACAAGCGTAAATACACAAAAGACCTCATTGACATGGCTCGCATGACAGCAGCAAAGTTTTGTGATACTCTCACTGAACTAAATATCAAATGCACCAAGAACAATGGCGAGCCTATTCTGATCATGTTCTCTACAGGACATGTAACATCCCGACCCTTAACCTATATTAATTATAGCTAATTGCTTGATTAGTTAGTAAGTGTGTTTAGAGTCTTAGCGAGTCGGGTTTGACGTATGAATCGTGTGGGTGAAATCTCACGTGATTCGGAGCACGTTTGGGTACAGTAGGGGGTGGTTTGCAATTTGGGAAGTTTTCATGGGCTTAATTGAGATTATGAGTTTTTGTGAATTTGGGTGCATCGGATAGGTCTCGTCATTTCATGAACTTTAGTCTTCTATCACGTTTCGATTCAACGCGAGGAAGAGGCCCAAATAATCACTTAAGTGAATCAAGGACTAAACCCATAATTTTCATACTTATCCTTTTATAAAGCCTCATCATCCGGATGACTCATTCCATTCTTCATCTCTATCTCTTCATTCCTACTATTCACTCTCTTCTTCCCTTCACTGCCTCCTTGCCGTTGCCAACCGCCGGAGCTCCATCTTCATCGGCTAAGCATCACATCTTCTTCCTCAAGCTCCAAGGAACCCATCTATTCCATTTTCAAGAAAATCCAACCACAACCCATTGAAAGGTAGGCTTCCAAAACTTCTAACCATAGTGAATCTTCTTCTTTTTAGTTAGAAATGGATTAGGGAGACTCACTACTACCCATTGCATTCATTTTGTAGAGTGATTTTGGGATTGAGAAGCTTTTACACCCTTTGAGCTCAAAAAAGAGAGATTTCCCTTAATTCTCTTGATTTTTGGTTTAGCTCATCACTAAGGCAAGTTAATCTATATATTTATGCTTTGATATGCTGTTTCTTCCTTGAAATGATGATTGAATATGTCTAGATAACTCAATGCTCTAATCTTGACAAATTTGAATTGAAAACATGATAAATTGGGTTAATTGTCTAATGAATTGGATTGGAAATGAAATGGATAGATTGAGAGGTTTAGAGGACTTGAAAGGATGTGATTTTATCCTTGAATGGCTGTGAAACAGGTTCAGGGATTTTGGGAAATTGAAAGGGACCAAATACACATCAGTTACAGAACTGATGTTCTGTAACTGTGTGTACTCGGTCGACCGGCCCAGGGCTTCGGTCGACCGAAGACACAGGATCAGGTGCGGACAGTACCTGACCATTTTACTGTTCACCATTTCTGCACATTAATGCAGGTCGACCCGGGCTGGACCAGGTCGACCGGGATAACTGTAGAGGACCTTTTTAAGGACTCTTTTGACCTCTTTTTCTATTGGACTTGTATGGAACCTTGGCTACCTTTTTGGACTCATTTGACTTGATACGAGGAATGTTTTGGGCATGCATTTCTTGTTGTTATTCCTATTTTCTCGGTTTTTCAACTTATATCAATCTTGAACGGTACGGGACAACGGGATACTCTCTTTTATATCTATGCACGAAGATTGTTTGTTCGGGTATCGCGAACCTTATTCCTTTCGTTGACTGAATAGAGTTGTACGAGACTACGGTAATAACAATTGTACCTAGATTGGATTGTTTATCGTTTCTAACTCCGAATGGTATCGTTTGATACTTTCTACATGAAATGTTCATGTTCTATAGATCGCTTTACTTGCCTTAATTGGATTACATGATGAACTTAGATGATGACCTAGGATCCCCTTAATGACTTGTTTAATTGGTCTATTGATTGTTAGAAGTGTTGAGATTAGGTAGCTTTGATTGTAAAGCTTGATGAGGACTACTTAAGGATTGATGAAGCTTGCTTGATTGTTCTTGATTTGATATATGGAAAAGTAGCCTCTTTGTTGATTGATGAATCTTATTCACGCAAGAAAACCTATTCTCCTCACTCCTACTTGTCTAGGACTCTTGTGTCAGGCATCACTCAGTTGTCAACGCCCAACACAGGGTGGGGCACCACCTGTGTGAGGACCTTGGTTTGAAAGTCTGCGCAGTATTACTTTTTATATTTTGATGGATTGTACACCATCGGATACATCTTGCATTATTGATCTTGTTTGGCCTTTAGTATCCATCTTGCTTGCTTACTTGTTTGCCGGGTTTTCATCCCGTGCCACTCTACCACAGCTCTCATGTTGAGTATGGAGGGTCCTTGTTGAAACTATCCGTGGTGTATTAGCTTGTGTGATTTGCCTATTTGCTAGATTGTTTATGATTCGTATACTATGTATTTCTTATGTCTGAAATGCATATGTTTCTATTGATCTTGTCTCTTGTCTACTCCGATTTGATATGCATATCTTGTTATCATTTATATATACATTACTTGCCAACCATCGTGTTGACGATGCTACTCTTGGTGCATAGGTACCGAACCCTTCTATATCGAGGAAGAGACGACGGAAGAAGTACAGGCGGATCAGTCTGATGACTTCTTAAATTATAATACGGACGGCATTGTATAGCCGTACTGACCCCGTACTTGAGAGCCTTCATGCTTATCTTGATAGATTCATCTTTTGTACTTTTGTTTATCTTTTGATTAGGCCTAAGTGTTGATGTGGCTTAATGTTGTAAATAATACTTTTGGTAAAAGTGTTTAAACTCTGAACTTTAATGATGATATTCAGTATGGTTCCAAACTATGCATCTTTAAGATACCATTTGTAATTATAAAGCTTCTGTTATTGATTATTATAATTGAGGAAATTTTTATACCTCACAGCGGTCTTCGATCCAATTGGGACACGATTGGGGCTAAGTTATATTTGACTTTTATTGGAAAAATTTTTAATTAGCCCTAATCTCACGTATAACCCCGGTTTTAAATTTTGGGGACGTGACAGGACATTAATTGGTCATCTTATTTATATCACCATGACTAGACTGAATTTCTCCAATGTAGTTCAAGTTGTCAGCTAATATATGTCCAATCCACATCATCTTTGTGGAAGCTACGTCTTCAGTAAGTAGAAAGGCTTATATAGATTTATTATCATCCTTGGGACTGATATGTTTTAAGAAATAAGCAAGTTCCTAATGTAATTAATCACAGTCTCTCTAAATAAAACAAAAGGGTTTATTGTCGTCTGGCCCTAATCAGAACGACAGTATTGTTAGTTTTATGGACTCAATCCAGTAAAGGATATAATAAATTGATTAATTTCTTTATTTATCAGTATATTCATGCTTTCCTTTCATGAGATGAATGGTGATTTATTATATACTTGCACATAACCAATACGAATGACATGATGGTTCATGAGATGAACCGGGGTCCACAAGTATATTAGATGTAATACATGTGTATGGATGAGATCCACATACAGGAGACATGTATGACAAATCTTATACTTAAAATATATTCACAACCAGTGATGAGACTGGACATCTCATACTGACAAGGTTTCAGTACTTTGATCACTATGAGATAGTGTGATTTGTCTCGATCATCAGAATGCAAGATTCTGGATCATAGTGCTGGTACATTGGTTGTATTGAAGGACCATGAGAAGCACCTTATAAACACTGTCTTTACTTTAAGGTCTGCTCTCATAATTCCCTAGCAATAGGCTCTCAATCCTGAGACATTAATGAACTCAAGTTTCTATCTATTCATTTGCTTTGAGTCACCAATGAGTGAGGCCAACTGTAGGTCAACACCTCGGTGATTTGGGTACATGGTAGTAGAGCTGTGAGAACATTCAATGGTCAAGATGGAATCTATCTCTAATATCCCCTTGTGCCACTTAATGGATTTATCATTGGTAAGTGCGCACCCATTCCGATTAAGAGTTAATTGGAAAGGTACCTATTGATCATTATAATTAATTGAGGCTCAAGGATAATAATATATGGATCTAGTTTGGAAGACAGGTCCAATTGATCCATGGATATTGATAGAGGGGTCTACTTGTGGTACTGTGGAAGTTTAGGGTCTTCTATGTAATATTCCTAAGACTGGAGTTCAATTGCATTTATATAGTGGAGTTATTTGTAATTAACCGTGGGCCCGGATTACACATGAGATGTGGGGTCGCGTGTCCCAGTTGGAGCCAGCTTTCTAAGGAATCCCTAGTGGTCCCCACGCTAGCCCAATTATTAGAAAGTATCTAATTATAGTTGAACTCTAAAAGGAAAGTTACTATTTCTATTTGAAGTAAGACTTCTAATAGTGGTAATAGTAGACTTATTAATTTTAGTAGAAGTGAGACTTCTATTTTAATTAGAAAGGAATTAGAAAGATACTAATCATATTTGAAGTAAGACTTCTAATTATGATATAGTAAGTTAATAATTATTGTGGAAGTAAGACTTCTATCTTAACTAGTAATAGAAGAGAGTTACTAATTGTTAGAGAAGTAAGACTTCTATTTCAATTAGAAAGAGGAGGCGGCTTGAAAAAGCTATAAATAAGAGGAGAAGAGGTCTTGGACATCTATGCATACTTCTAGCCTAGGGATTCACGCCCAAGGCCTTATTTGTGCAAGTGTTGCACATGCCTCTTCTCCTCTCCCTCTTCTAGTTCTCTTTCTAGTTCCTCCCTAGAGTTCCTAGCAGTTTTCTCTTGGAGATCCCACCATCTTCTTGAGAAAAAGGAGAATCTAATACGGGTCATAGCGTGGAAGATCAAGAGGTCTTGGAGATCCCTATTTGATTAGTGAAAGTGTTTCATCATCAAAGAAAGATGCAACTTCTCCATTAGAGCACAACCGAGCTCCAAAGGTATAATCTACTTCCTTGCATATTGTAGATTTATTTGTAGCTTATATGTTGCTGGTTCTATCTTCTAGATAGATTGTATTTACTGATCATGATAGCTGAGATTGAGGATATAGTTCTTGGATTGGGTTTTATAGCCTTATGGATAGTTGATCCCTGCGTCAAGTGGGTCAAAAGTTTTTGAAACCTATCCTAGAGGCCCACCCTATTTCCAACAATTGGTATCAGAGCCTTACCTCATCTCTAATCATGTTTGATCAGTAAGCTTGATCTAATCTTTCCATGAGATGCGAAGAGGATAGATCAAGGGCTATGTACGGATCAGTTTTGATGGTTTTGCTTGGATAATTAGCAAATCCATGTTTGGATAGTCACAAAAGGGTTTAACAATGATGGAATGATGGTAGGAAGCCATGGAAGTCTTCAGAAGAGTTCTGGAGATGGTTGGACACGAAATAGAAAAACCCAACTTGCAGATTTCCGTAAGGCAGGTCGGCCGAGCCCTCTGGTAGGTCGACCGAAGACACTCAGGCCGGTCGACCGAACCCTCTGGCAGCTCGACCCCCGCCGGGGGACAGCCCCGGACCCCCTCTGCGTAGGGGCATCAATCATAGTAGTGACAATATTTGGCATCCCGTCTTTCCATTATTGTTTGGTAACCCGGCTTTGTGAGTTGCTTTGCTAGTATGAGATACTAACAGTTGCTTTGCTAGTATGAGATACTAACATGCAGGTTATCATGTTCTCTCCATATGGCCCACAAGTCTTTTACTTTCTTTTATGGTTGAATATTTATTATTGGCAAGTTGTAAAGGGCATCATGGTTTCCTTGTTTTCCCGGTTCGGAGCAAGGCATGGTGAAATTCCCTATGAGCCTTTTTATTTCCATTAATAGATTATCATGTAAGTCTCATCGTAGAAACATAGGAATTTATGTAATTCTCTTAATTTGTAAATTCTGGCGATGTCCGAGACTAAGAAGGAAAGTGAAGTTGGACTCCTAATCAAAGAGTTTGAAGATTACCAAAGGTGTTTTGGAGTTTCCCAAAGAGTTTGAGAAATTCCAAATTTTTGGAAAGTCTAGAAGTCCAAGAAGTCTATTCCGCTTGGGCCATGTGGAGGAGAGGACTAGTTTCTAATTTTAACATTTTCTATTTATAGTTGAATGCTTTATTTAGAATGTTTCCAAATCTGATCCAAACATAGCAAGTTACTAATATTGGTCAAATCAAATTAATTTTTAGAAAGAGTTCTAATTAGTGTTGATGTCCCATGAGATGGACACATTGGAAACACTAATTTAAGAAACTGGACTTTCCTTAAAATAACTTGACTTGAAACCAATCTTATATCATATCATGAGATGATTTGATGATTCATATATTCATATATGTGGGCCCTAATACCTTAAAAGGAAATTCTCAATTCCAAAATATTAAGTGGGAGCGGGGCATTCAAATTGAGAAATCCCTATGGTTTTCCACCATAGGTCCATTGTAAGGAAAGTATTAGCCTCGCGCCACCAAGAAAGTGGCCGGAGGGCTTTTGTTTGTCTGGTTACTTGATATGGATCTCCTATGGATAGTATTGATGAGACGTGGTGGGGGTTCACTCCCCAAGGAGGAGCTGCCCATCGCGGTTGTCATGCAATATTAGTTGGTGGGTCACACTTAACTAAAATAATGATGCAGTATCCCCAAGGATTTGCCTCATGTATTTTAGAAACCAAAGATAATCGGAAGTCATACATTATTTGGTATGAGATACCTAGATGATAATGAATGATGGGGATCATGGATAGTTAGTCTTAATTCCAATTTTGACGAACTTTGATCCGCACCAATCCAAGGATGTTCGCACTCCCCAAGGAGGCATGCCCTAGGGGATTGGGATTCCGATGTATTCTAAATTCAGTGCTTATGAGGATTCCCATATGAATTTGGTAGAATACTAAACCCTAATGTCATTTATATTCTTTCATTGAATGTATGGTTATGTGCTTTAATTTATACAGCATGAATTCAAATACTTTCAATCCACTCGCGACCATCCTCAACCAGAACAAGTTGATGGGATCCAACTATGTAGACTGGAAAAGGAACCTGGATATTATCTTGACATCTTCAACTTGCAAATATGTCCTTCTAATACCCTCCCTTCCTGACCCTGAGCCTGATGCACCACAGATTGTGAAAAACTTTTACACCAAGTGGACCAATGACATTGAGAAGGTTAGATGTTTTATTCAGGCATCCATGTCTACTGTTTTGCAAGAACAACATCAATCCTATAAGTCAGCATACGATATTATATCGAACTTAAAGGAGATGTTTGCAGACCAGGCTAGGCCTGCTAGGCAGGCAGCTATAAAAGTGCTGATGGAGACAAAGATGGCTGAGGGAACCCCAGTACAAAAACATTTGTTACAAATAAAGTTGGCATTGAATGAGTTAGATGTACTAGGGACTACGTTTGATACAAAAATGCAGATCGACATGATCATTCAATCACTATCAGACTCATTCAAACATTTCGAGATCAATTATAGTAAATTGGAAATGACCATAGTTGAGCTGTCTTGCCAGCTGGTAGTGTTTGAGGAAATCATGAAGAAAAGACCAACTGCCCTCATGACAGAAAAGTCATTTGCTAAGTCTAAGCCGAAAGGCAAAGACCGGGATATCAAGAAGAAATCAGTCATCAAAGGTCCTAAGGTGGAGTATGGTTCCACTAGTGGTGTGGCCAAGGTCAAGGATGCGAGAGCAAAGGGAAAGTGTTTCCACTGTGGTATGACAAGACATTGGAAGAGGAATTGTCCACGACTTCTGTCAAAGGAAAAGACCTCAGGTATGATTGAGTCACTTGTTTCTGAAGTTAATTTTGCAACTAGTACTTCAGAATCCCGGTATGTGGACTTCGGTGCAACTAATTACATCAGTAATATGTTGTAGGAGTTACAGGTAACCAGGAGGATTAATGACGGAGAAATCATTGTTAACCTGGGATCGGAAGCCAAAGGCAGAAGGAGTATCAGTAGGAGTAGTAACTTAGTTATTTTCAGATATTAAGTTGATTTTGTCAGATACATTATATGTACCGTTTTAAGACGGAGTTTTAATTTCTAGTATGATGAATAAGAGTTATTCAGTTACTTTTGGTAATTAAATCGTCTTAAAGAGGAGCGGTACTCTTATATATTCTGACAAGGTAATCAATGGATTTTATTTGTTAACTCCCATAATGTATGAGATGCATGACACTGATGTTAATAGTAGACCATCATTAAAGAGGTAGTCACCTTCATCTAATCCAACAAACTTTGACACCTAAGAGGCTAGGTCATATAAACCTAAACAGGATTGACAGGCTAGTGAAAGATGGTATCTTACCTTCATTGGTGGTAGAATCAATGCCTGTCTGCAAATCCTGTCTGGAAGGCTAAATAGACCCTTATTCATCTAAGGGCAGTAGGGCCAAAGATTTATTGAAGTTAGTGTTTAATGATGTGTATGGACCCATAATATTAGAGCGAGAGATTGATACGAGTATTTCATCACTTTCACCGATGATTACTCGAGATATGAATACATATACCTTATGCACCGCAAGTCCGAGATTTTTTGAATAGTTCAAAGAGTTTTCGAGTGGAAGCGGAAAAGCAATTAGGTAAAAGTATAAATACTCTTCGATAAGATCGATAAGGCGAATATCTCTCCACTAATTTTATGGGATACTTATCAAGAAATGGGATTTGATCCCAGTAGTCCGCTCCTGGTTTGCCTCAACAAAACGGAGTAGCAGAAAGAAGGAACAAGACTCTTTTAGATATGATCAAGTCTATGATTGAGTTTCTACGGATTACCTATATTTTGGGATATGGAAACTGAAATATATATACTAAACTTCATTCCATCTAAGTCTATACTTGAGACCCCCAGGGAGTTATGGACAGGGCGAAGGCCTAGTCTACAACGTTTTCAGGATTGTCCAGCACACGTGCTGAAGGATAAGGCGGATTAGTTGGAATCGAAGTCGGAAGTATATATGTTTATATTCTATCCCAAAAGGAACTAAAGGTTGGTTGCTCTATAATCCCAGAGAGCAAAAAGTGCTTCACAACACCAATGCGGTTTTCTGGAGGGAGATTATAAGATTAACTGGAAATCTTTAGAAATGGTTATCTTGGAAGAAATTCAAGAAAGAACAATTCCAAATCCAAGAATAACCAAACTTTAAGAAAATCCGCCCATATTTGACCCACTAGTTACACCAGTGCCTTGTCGTAGTGGGAGTATTGTCAGGACACTTGACAAGTTCTCAGTTTCGGAGAAGTCTTACAAGGCAATCCCGGTGTAACTGGAACAAGATCCCTATAACTATGATAAAGCAGTTAATGACATAGCTTCGGGACGTTGGTTAGATGCTATGAAAGCTAAGGTGGAGTCTTTATACTCTAATCAGGTCTGGGTACTTGTGGACTTGCCTGCAAATAGAAAACCTATTGGGTGCAAGTGAGTCTACAAGAGAAAAAGAAAGTCAGATGGAAGAGTTCCATCTGGGTACTCTTATCCATTGCGGTTCATCTCGGTGACGAGATTTGGCAAATAGATGTCAAGACAGCGTCTCACGATGGCAATCTTGAGGAAAACTTCTATATGATGTAACCAGATGGTTCTATAGCTAATAACCAAGTGCAAAGAGTTTGCAGGCTGCATAAGTCCATTTATGGATTCAAGCAGATATCCCGAAACAGGAACATCCGTATTGACAAAGGAAATCAAGTCACTTGTTTTTTGTCCGTATCCGGATTAGTCATGTGTAAATGAAAAGTCAAGTAGGCAGGGTAGTTTATCTAATATTATATGTCGACGACATCCTTCTCCTATGGAGTGATATAGGGATATCGTCAACAGTAAAAGTTTTGGTTGGCTAAGACTTTTGATAATAAAGGACTTTTGAAAAGTCAGGTACATCCTAAGGATAAATTTCCATTGAGACTGAAAAAATAGGATGATAGGCTTATCCCAATCATGTGTACATAGATAAGGTTCTGGTACGGTAAGCTATGCTTAGTACTAGACCGGATATCTGTCACGCAGAACGCCTAGTCAGCAAATATAAGTCTAGCCCAGGTCTTTATGATTGACTGTTATAAGATGTGTTCTCGAATACTTGAGAAAGATTAGAGATCACATGTTGAGTTATAGCAGTGATGAGTTGATTCCAGTCGGTTACATAGATACTGGCTTCTAGTCAGATCAGGATTCCAGGAAATCAACTTCTGGGTATGTGCTTATGTTGTAGCAGCTTGAGAAGTAGCTAAGGTAGCAGATTGACTCAAAAGATTCCTTATGGAACTTGGAGTGGTACTTTTGGCAGGACAGCCGCTCACAGTTTACTGTGATAACAGCAGGGCAGTCACTAAGTCCAAATAACCCAAGAGCCAAAAAGCATGTACAGAGGAAGTTATACATGGTCAGATAGATTGTGCAGAGAGGTGATGTATGATGACCAAGACAGACTCTGTAGACAATCTAGTAGATCCATTTACTAAGCCTTTGACTACCAAAGTCTTTGAGCTATAAGCATGAGATGCAACTCTAACTAGCATTGAGCCCAAGTAGGAGATTGTTAGTTTTATGGACTCAATCCAGTAGAGGATATAATAAATTGATTAATTTCTTTATTTATCAGTATATTCATGTTTTCCTTTCATGAGATGAATGATGATTTATTATATACTTGCACATAACCAATACGAATGACATGATGGTTCATGAGATGAACCGGGGTCCACAAGTATATTAGATGTAATACATGTGTATGGATGAGATCCACATACAGGAGACATGTATGACAAATCTTGTACTTAAAATATATCCACAACCAGTGATGAGACTGGACATCTCATACTGACAAGGTTGCAGTACTTTGATCACTATAAGATAGTGTGATTTGTCTCGATCATCAGAATGCAAGATTCTGGATCATAGTGCTGGTACATTGGATGTATTGAAGGACCATGAGAAGCACCTTATAAACACTGTCTTTACTTTAAGGTCTGCTCTCATAATTCCCTAGCAATAGGCTCTCAATCCTGAGACATTAATGAACTCAAGTTTCTATCTATTCATTTGCTTTGAGTCACCAATGAGTGAGGCCAACTGTAGGTCAACACCTCGGTGATTTGGGTGCATGGTAGTAGAGCTGTGAGAATATTCAATGGTCAAGATGGAATCTATCTCTAATATCCCCTTGTGCCAATTAATGGATTTATCATTGGTAAGTGCGCACCCATTCCGATTAAGAGTTAATTGGAAAGGTACCTATTGATCATTATAATTAATTGGGGCTCAAGGATAATAAGATATGGATCTAGTTTGGAAGCCAGGTCCAATTGATCCATTGATATTGATAGAGGGGTCTACTTGTGGTACTGTGGAAGTTTAGGTTCTTCTATGTAATATTCCTAAGACTAGAGTTCAATTGCATTTATATAGTGGAGTTATTTGCAATTAACTGTGGGCCCGGATTAAACATGAGATGTGGGGTCGCGTGTCCCAGTTGGAGCCAGCTTTCTAAGGAATCCCTAGTGGTCCCCACGCTAGCCCAATTATTAGAAAGTATCTAATTCTAGTTGAACTCTAAAAGGAAAGTTACTATTCCTATTTGAAGTAAGACTTCTAATAGTGGCAATAGTAGACTTACTAATTTTAGTAGAAGTGAGACTTCTATTTTAATTAAAAAGGAATTAGAAAGATACTAATCATATTTGAAGTAAGACTTCTAATTATAATATAGTAAGTTACCAATTATTGTGGAAGTAAGACTTCTATCTTAACTAGTAATAAAAGAGCGTTACTAATTGTTAGGGAAGTAAGACTTCTATTTCAATTAGAAAGAGGAGGCGGCTTGAAAAAGCTATAAATAAGAGGAGAAGAGGCCTTGGACGTCTATGCATACTTCTAGCCTAGGGATTCACGCCCAAGGCCTTATTTGTGCAAGTGTTGCACATGCCTCTTCTCCTCTCCCTCTTCTAGTTCCTCCCTAGAGTTCCTAGTAGTTTTCTCTTGGAGATCCCACCATCTTCTTGAGAAAAAGGAGAATCTGATACGGGTCATAGCGTGGAAGATCAAGAGGTCTTGGAGATCCCTATTTGATTAGTGAAAACGTTTCATCATCAAAGAAAGACGCAACTTCTCCATTAGAGCACAACCGAGCTCCAAAGGTATAATCTACTTCCTTGCATATTGTAGATTTATTTGTAGCTTATATGTTGCTGGTTCTATCTTCTAGATAGATTGTATTTACTGATCATGATAGCTGAGATTGAGGATATAGATCTTGGATTGGATTTTATAGCCTTATGGATAGTTGATCCCTACGTCAAGTGGGTCAAAAGTTTTTGAAACTTATCCTAGAGGCCCACCCTATTTCCAAAGAGTATCGCTTTCTTTCCCCCATCGCTTTCTTCTTCTTCTATTCCTTTTCTTCCCCTTTTCTTCTACCTATTCATATTTAAATCAACAACTTGGTACTAGAGCATCTTGGAACTGGGGATCCCTTTGAAGAAGATCATCAAACAAGGCATCTAAGGGTTACAATCGAGATCAGATTTTGAGCGTCCATAACCCTAGCCGAACCTGTGTGTAGTTTCGGCTGGGTCTTTCCACTACTACAGTAGCCTTGGCTGTGGAGTTCCAAGTTCATGTAGAGGTTGGCTGAGGAGTTCTAACCAACACAGTGATCGTCTATTGAGTCGTTTGCAGTTGATATGCAACAGCAAGCAGTTTTGTGTTGACACCAAAAATGTCACTTTGCCTCTTCAAGATCCAAAGAGCTACATGAAGTCGCAACCTGCCATAAATAGGCAATGCTACTTCCAAAAATCAAATCTTGTCAGAATCAAACAAAAACTGCAAGATTCTTCAAGACAGCCAAAAGAGGAGTACACAAGAAGTTTCGGGCCATTTCAAAATCATTTGGCCTAACTTCGCTTCTCCGACAGCCGAAAAGGAGCTCTCGGCGGCAAAAGCATCGGAGACACCAAATCTTCGATCAGAGCCGATGGATGGTCTCAAAATACTTCCAAAAGGCTCCACGTCAAGTTCCGAGTCAAACTGACAACGTTTGACCCTACATCAACCCTCGAACAGCTAAATCAAGCCTCTCGGCGGCGAGAACCACCGAGGCCATTACTCATCAGATAGAGCACATGGACGGCTTCAAAATGCTTATAAAGGGCTACACGTCAAATTTCAGGTCATTTCCACAACGTTTGACCATAGTTTGACGCTCGGAAGCCAAATCAGGCCTCTCAGCGGCAAAGCCCTCCGGGACCATGGTTTCCAAGACAGAGCCTATGGATCATCTTAAAATGACTCCAATAGGTTCCCTGTCAAATTTCAAGTCAATCGGACATCGGTTGACCGCACATCAAACCGCGACATCTTCATCGCGACAAAAGAAAGTCTACTGGTGATAGGACCCCAAACGACTTCAAAACTCAAACAAAAGCCTATGGTTGGTCTTATTTATTGCTCAGCAAGCTTCACACCAAATTCCAGGTCATTCCGACATCGTTTGACCTAGTTTCAGCTTCTGACGGAAAATCGGCAGCTCTACGCGACAAAGTCTTCGGCTTTCTCAGGAAATTGGAAACTTTGCAAAATAAAATGCAAGGATTCTCATCAGGTTTCCTACAAAGAAATCAGGCCAATAAATGATCCAAATGTCAAGGAAAAATACAGAAGAAAAAAGAATCGAAAAACAGCAAAAACGGACACAAAACGGGACAAAAAAGGGGGAAAACCCCCCCAGGGTCGCAGGCCCCTGCGACCCTGGGCCAGGGTCGCCGACGTCCTTGGAGCCCAGGGTCGCCGGGAAGGCCCCGGAAACCCCGGTTTTCGCTATTTTTTCGCGATTCGAAGAGCCCAGCCTCTGGTACTTTCCAAAATTCATGCTTTTGAGACACCAAATTCTCTGACATCCGTCCAAAACACGGGTTAATCATCAAGAGTATCGAAAACAATATTGATCGCCACCCGGTCAACCAAAAAAAAGTGTGCTTTCTACCCGACCGATCGAGAAATCGACAGGACAGATGGCACCGACCCGCTGTTGGCAACAAACACCTGAAATTACATGGTCGTCTGATGTCGATCTACATGAAGATCCATCGATGATCATCGACAGAAGAATCCCAAAAGACGCGGCACGGCCCGCGACTCTTCAGCTGCTCGGCGACCACTTAATGCGATTAATTGACTAGCTTTATTACAGTCATTAATCCATTTCTTTGGACGGACCAATCAGAAGCAAGCATCCGGGAGTTACAAGTCAAGAGATTCATGGCATTTAACCCATGAAACTCCTCCCATCATGGCGATTAAAGGCGATTAAATGCCCTCAATCTCCTCCGGCCAATCAGAAGCCAAGAAAAAGGAGTTACAAAATAAAGAATTCAATTTTGTAACTCCTCCCTTTATGTAGCTTTATGACAATCAAGGCTCATAAACCCTCCTAAATGGCTACCTAAAAGCCTATAAATAGGAGAGCTCTCCAAGAAGAAAGGACAGACAACGAAAATCACAGACAGAAGCACAGAAATTCAGAGAAGGAAAAGAGAGAAAACTCTGCGGAAGTTCTACACCGGCCACCACTACAAGGTGACAAAAGTCCCTTGGGGGGTACCCCCCCCCCCCAAGGTCCTTGCCTTCTCCTCCTGCCTCCAATGGCTTAGATGTGGCTTTTCAGCCCGTCTACTCGGCTTTTTATTGGACATAGGACCTCCTTTTGGTCTTTGTCCTCTAAAAACCTGAGGTTATAGCCAAGCCAAGCGAATCAATAGCATCCTCTGTTCATCTGCATGGATGATGGCGAAGCCCACATATGGCTTGCGACCGTCAATCTAAATGAGTCCCCCACAATCTCCTGAGAAGTTAGATCCTCCTTTTCTTGCTTTTCATTGTAGTTTGTATTTTTTCAAAAGAGACAAAAATCACAACTCTTGTCTTTCCTTATTGATAAGGATTGTAAATCGGCTATAAACGCCAAAATCGGCTATAAACGCCAAAAATCGGTTATAAACGCCAAAATCGGCTATAAATGCCAAAAAAAATCGCCTTTCACGGCAAACCAAGAAAAATGTCTCTTTTCTTAAATATATGTGCAATGGAAAACTTGAAAGAAGCTGATTTCCTTTTTACTTGCGAAGGTTGATCTCCGGATCACCACTTGCAATTCCAAGTAAAATAGAAAATCTGGCACACCCACACAAAAAAAAGAAATGTTGATGCACGCCCCTGCCCCCCGGTTACGAAAGGGTCGGAACTAAACGGACTCCCACGTCCGCCGACCTCGGTAGAACCGAGCAGGAGCGCGGTCCATCAAGCTGGCTCCACCCGGTGGGACTCGTTTATTTGAGAACACGATGCTAGAAATGAAATATTTGCATATCATATATTTTGCTCTATGCTTATATTTCTTTTCTCGATTCCTTGGCTACTTTATAATTGGTGGCCTCTGTTGGATTCCGCAAAAAAAAAAAATGAGATGAGATTTTTTGTTTGGAAATTTCTAATTCTTTGAATTTATTTCCAATCTTTCTCTTTTCAAAAAAAAAAAACACAAAAAAGAAATCAGATTTTTTTCAGTTTGGATTCAAAATTGAGAAACTTTGATCCTCTCCCTTCTGGGCACTGGTGCTCATGGAAATCGCTGAGACCGTGTTCGGATCGGGGATTGGGCCATCGTTTCTCTTCGATGAGTTCATTAAAGATCTAAAAAAAAAATATAAAAAAAAAATAATAAAAATTTTTAGATTTCTCATTTTGGATTCAATTGAGAAACCTTGATCCGTTCCTATCGTTCATCGCGCTTGCAGAAATGTTGAGCCTGTTCGACTAAGGTTTTGGGCCATCGTTTCTCTTCGATGAGTCCATTAAAAAAATATATAATAAAAAAAAAAAAGAGACATAGACCACTAAGGTTAAACCAACTGTGTTCTTTGATCATGGTTGATTCAAAGAAAAGCCTTGTCCAGAGTGTGGAGACAGCTTGACTGTTCTAGGCAAGGGTCCTCGAAACGGGTTCATTAAGTAATCCTACCCTTACCTGGGGGCAATTCTATCAATCAAGATTTCATAAGACCGGGTTAGGAGGCCTATGTGTACTCTCTCGTCTTTTAAATAAATTAAAAAAATAATAATAAATTTTTTTTAAAAAAATAAAAATTTTAAAATAAAAAATAAAAAATAAAAAATTTTCAAAAAATTTTTTTTTTCTTAAAATAAAAAAATATATAAAAAATAAAAAAAAATAAAAAAAAAAGATTTTTTTTTTAAAAAATCTTCAAAATCTTCAAAAAAAAAAAAAACTTCCGCCATTTTGGGTTCAGATTGGAGAAATCTTGGTCTTCTCCTTTCTGGGCACAGGTGCTCACGGAAATCGCTGAGCCCGTGTTCAGATTGGAGTGCCTTTTGCTCTCTTTGATAAACCCGATATTGGCCTTTCAAAAAAAAAACTCGTCATTTTTAGATTCAGATCCGAGAAATTATGGTTCATTTCTTTCTGAGCATTGGCGCTCGCGGAAATCGCTGAGCTCGTGTTTAGATCGGAATACCATCTGCTCTCTTTGATGAATCCAATCTTGACCTTTCAAAACAGAGAATCTTATAGATGCGGTCTCAAAACATTTGTGTCTAGCGGTACTAGTACGCCCTTTCAGGGTCTACTGTATTGCGACCGGCACATCTGTAACTCCAACTTTATATTCTTCTTACCTCGAGCAAGCTCTGCTTCTCGATAAGTCGAATTTAAGTTCACAATTGCTTCTAGCAGTCACTGGGATGCCCATTCTGGGCTTACCATACCTGCGATCAGAACAATTGTACCCTCTATGGCGTTTCGCCTTCTTCATGTTGCTTGGGTTATCTTCCTCTAGCAATTTGAAAAGACGAAACCATAGAACTTCCCATTTATGATCATTATATTCTTGTGATTACTAATGGATGTGGTCTTGTTTCAGAAATTTTCAAAAAACTAACAATGGCAGCTTCACTAACCATTACTTTCGATGAAAACAAGCACCAACTCATGCTTCAACAGAAGCAAACCGCGCGCACTTACAAGCGCCCCATCAGCTGCCGAAGCATCAACTCCCTCGGCAACTCTCTGAACTCCGGGTCGACCTCGACTCCCCGGACTATCGTCTTTGGGACGCTGGGACCATTCCCACTTCCCGAGGAACAAACTGCTCCCTCTAAGAAGCAGAAACTCGCCTCTCAACGTGTCACTACCGTGACACCAAAGGCGAGCACCAGAAGGCCTGAAGCCCGTGGCAGCCCCACGAAGCCTCAACCTGCAAGCGATCAAGTCTATCCCAAGACTTGGTCCCCAAGACCTTCACCAAAACAAAGAAGGTCCCAAACATCTACCAAGCCAGCATTCCTGGCCCCACTCAAGGAGAACCAGTTCTACCCTCTTGCTTACATGAAAGAGGAGAGACCCATCTCCAACCTGACTCTCAAGTCATCCCAGCATGAGCCGGCTTGTTCCTACAAGCCCAAAATCAAGTCATGCATCACAAGGCCTCTACAAGCACCTGCTAAGGCCTACAAACCTGCAGTTCGACCCTTCATCTCTACTGGGGCCGAACTCCAAAAATTTAAAGCTTCGCTGCAACAGGCGAAGGACAGGGTTCGCATCCTGTCCTTGCCCAACTGCAAAGAAGACAGGCTCGGCTGCTGCGCCCGAGGGAGCACATCCTTCATCGTCAAAGCCCAGCCAGAGCTGACCGAAGCTCAAATTGCTCGTCGTATACGCCGCCACGCGTCATACCGGCAAAAGAGACTAGAGAAGCAAAGGACCCAGCCTCCTACACTTCAAGTCTCTCCCAAATGGGTCGAAAAAGAAAGACCCAACCAAGTTGCTGCCGTCCATATGGTTGGAAAAACCAGAAGGCGCCAAAAATCAGCAACAAAAATCCATGTCCGACGTCCGATGACCCACAGCGTCTCAAGGACAAGAAGACATTCAGAAGAATCCCCTGCTCCTTCAAGCAAAGGACAGCAGAGTGATCCTTCCTCAAGCTCTTCTTCAAAAAGAATGAGCCCCAGCTCAGTCACCAGGACAGTTTCTTCGTTCGAATCACGAAGGATGAGTGTCTTGGCTACAAATTCTGAGCCACCACCCCGCAATCCACCTCCAGAAGATGCGATCACCCGCATCCAGCAGTTGGAACAGGGCCAGCAGAGGATTGAAACTCTAATGGAAAACCTTCTCCTCGCCTTCCAAAATCAGGCGAACAATGAACCTCCTCCGAATCATCAAGACGACGAGGTAAATAGAGAAGAAAATGAGTCACGCGCCCTTACCAAAAAGGACGTAGACAGTATCCTCGCCAAAGCAAAAGAAGAGGATATACTCAAGGAGCATGGGATCAAGCCACCATATCCCTTATGGATGGACTCGGTCCCGTTCCCCACCAAATTCAAGCATCCTACTCTCCAAACATATACGGGGAAAGGATCAGCCAGACAGCACGTCATCCACTTCAAGATCCTGACGGGAGCTATCGCGGATCAAGATGCACTCAAGATCCGCCTCTTTGCAAGTACCCTAAAAAGTACGGCCTTCGATTGGTACTCCACTCTGCCGAAGGACTCAATCCAAAACTGGGCCATGCTAGAGACACGCTTCCTGACTCACTTCAAAGGTGAGGATCACCCTGCTACTATGGCTCAGCTGTGCAGCCTAAAACAGGGGGAGAATGAATCAACATATGACTTCATTCACAAGTGGAAAGCAATGGCATACAAATGCTCTGATGTATTGCCACAAGCGTCGCTAGTCGACATCTGCCGAAACAACATGAGAGCCAGAATCCGCTCCATGATCATCGGCAACAAATCAAAAAACCTGGGAGAACTCCTAGAAGCTTCCATGGAAGCTGAAACGGTGATTAAAGACCTCAACAGTCAGAAATCATCAAGAAAAGAGCCAACCGCCATTGCAACCTCTAAACCAAAGAAAAAAGAGGTCCTCAATGTGCAGACCAAGTCAGCTCCTCAGCCACCAAAGAAAGCTGAAAATAAAGCTGCTGGTAAGAGACCTGAACTCTCAGATGCCTTCAAAGAACGAGTAGAGAAGAAATACCCGTTTGATGAAGATGTTGATGAAATCTTTGGGGCTCTTGTGGCAAACGGCAAGCTCACCTTGCCTGAACCAAAAAGACCGGGTGATGTTGGCAAAACCAACGATCCTCGGTACTGTCCATACCACCAGATGATCTCGCATCCTCTCAATCAATGCTTCGTTGTGAGAGAGAAAATAAACGAGATGTGGAAAAACTGGAGTCATCACCTTTGACAAAAACTATGGGTCTGCCTCCGTCAACATGGTGACATGTGGACAAACATCAAAATCAACGAAGAAGAAGATCACTACTTCCTTCAAGGTGATAAACTCAATCCAAGCGTCCGAGCAACTGGTTCCTTACCCGACACCAGACGGACAACCAATATGGGTACATCCCGATCTCCTGGAAGATGAAAATTGGGAGGTCGTGAAAACAAAGCCTACAGCTCAACAGCGAAGGCAGGCTAGGAAACATCTCCTCAAGCTTAAACGGCAAGAGAAGACCCAGCCAAAACTAGAGGTCAAAGAAAAGGCAGAGGCTTCCTCTACCACTTCACTGGAGGTAACAAAAACATCCCTTCCAGAGACTTCAAAGGGGGTAAGGAAATTCACTCTCAGTGATTTCATGCCACCTCAATTCAAAGAAGCCATGCAGGAGGCATCATACTCTTGCAATTCGGTAGTTGGATTCTCCATTGATGGATACGAGTCCAGCGACACCGATGATGGATTCGAATCCAACTACACAGATGAGTGGGAGGAGTCCCTTGAAACAGGAGAATATCTCTCCGATGAGGAATGGGTTCCTGAGTCTCATCTTATGCCAGTAATCTGGTATAACCCCCTACAGCCACAAGGATCCTGGTCTGATGATGAAGAAGACCAAGAAGCTGTACAAGAAAATGCTGCTGACCCAGCACCTCTCATTACTCCAGTGGAAATCAACCATGTTGAGCCACAAAGAGTTAATGAAGAAGAAGATCCGGCTCCCATGCCTGATCTTGAAGAATATGCAAGGATCTTGCAGCGACTCGCTCTAGAACAAGAGCAAGAACGCGTCAACGAGCCTCCTCGCAATCCAGAGCCTGAAGTCCCTGAAGACCACCAGGTACATCCTCCCTTAACTCCTGAAAATGGAGAAAATTGCTGGATAGACGATCCTCTTACATCCGAGGATGAGTCTGACTCCGATCAGGCAACGTCTCCCGTCAGAGCTTCCTGTAATGTGATAATTCGGGATTATAGCTCTTCCGAAGCATCGTCTGATGAGAGCACTTACACTCCGGCGACGCCTAGCAATGTATCTTCTGGAGCCACCTCGTCTCACGTGACTTTCACTGAGATGACACCCTCTCAGGTTTCTTCTCCTGAGACTGTGACTTCAAAGTTCACACCCTTCCTGACTGAAGAATTCCCAGCCATTGATGCTTGGGATGATGAATTAGTCAACGAAGAAGAAAGGTTGCTGGATGCTGTTCAGGACTTGTTCCCGGAAAATGCTCCGTGCAACACGATCACTGAGGATGGCAACTCTGCTGCTGATTCATCCTCAGCAAATGAAAAATGACAGCCTCTTGATCCTGAAGACAATCTTCCAAACGAAGACCCTTCTCAAGAAGCTCTCGAAGTTGGTAGAGGCACCCGCTTTGGCCGGGACTACCACAAAAATTACAACCAATCTTCCTTTACATATGTAAATCCTTCGAGAAGAGATGTTGTAAGCGCCCCTAGTGGCAACAATGATGAACATGCAGGCCCTAAGGAGGCTTTCAAGTATGACTTGATTGAACACTTCAAGCACATACCTGCACGTCTGCACATCCTAGATTTGTTGCGAATGTCTTCGCACACTCGTGATAATCTCATTTCGGAATTACAAAAGCTGAATGAGGATGTCGACAAACATGCCCCGCAAGTCCTCCAAATTGAAATGGATTACCGGGTCAAAAACTCAGAAGCCTCCTCAAAGGGAGAAAAGAAGAAAACTGAGGGATCATGCATTGAATGCCTCTCGGTTAAAAAAGCAGCCAGTGCAACCATCGCCTTCACAAAGGACGACCTCCTACTTGGCGAAACCAGGCATAACCGACCCCTATACTTCACAGGGTATATCAAGGAAATGCCTATGCACAGAGTTCAGATCGACCCAGGTTCTGCACTCAACCTCATCTCCACATCGGCTCTTGAGGAGTTGGGCATCCCACCCAGCAAGCTGAGCCACACATCTGTATCTATCTTTGGATACGATGGGAGTACTCAAAGGCCTATCGGTAAAATCAGGTTCAAGTTGCAGATCGGTGATCTTATCTCTGAGGTCACAGTGTATGCAATAAAAACCCCTTCATGTTACAACATCCTTCTCGGACGCCCTTGGATCCACGAGAATGGTGTTGTCCCTTCAACTCTACATCAATGCATCAAGTTTGTTGGCGACGACGGCATGATACATCGAGTCTTTGCGGACAGAAAACCCTTCAAAGGTAAAGAAGTCCACTTCGCAGACTCACAGATGTATGAAGGTGAAAAAGAAGAAGAGGAGAAGCACACAGCATCCTTTGCCGAAAATCTCCAGAAAGATAAAGGCAAAGCTCCTCAACAATCACCGGAAGAAAACAAACCATCCGGTAAATCTGAAGAGAGCATTCAAACTCCCTTCATCATCTCCCTCAAACCTTCAAAGCCTTTGGTCATCACAACTAAAGTGAAGAAGGCAAAACAAAAGCCTGAGGGCAAATTTGTTGTCTCTTTCGTGTCTATCATGCAAGACACGGACTCGGATTCAGAGCCAGAAGACGACACATCGTCAAGCCAAGCTGACACTCAGCAAGTTCAGCCTGCTCTCACTCCAATGGAGATAACTTCTGACATAGAAGATCCTACGTCAGCTTCCTTCGTTGTTCCAGCAACTTCAGCAAAGGAAAAAGCCGATCTTCTTCCATAGATCGGATGCTTCTTCATCAAACTCCATGCTTGAACCTTTCCAAAATAAAGGTATGCCTCAACTATCCTTATACAGTTCTGTGGCACAAGCTATTATGAAGAAAATGGGCTATGACGCTCAAAACCCAGTCGGTTTGGGAGAAGGACGCGGTATTCTCACGCCATTGGGGCCCGTCTTGACCAAAAGCCAGCTGGAAGATTGGAGACTCTACGGCTATGTAGAAAAGTCTTCACACGGGTTAGGGTATGATCCTGACACTCCCTTGAGACAGTTGACACAAAGGCTTAAAAGTCAATATACTGACCAAGCCTCAACTTCTCAAGTCCATGAAGACATCGATCTCCCTGGATATCTCTTTGATGAGTCACCTGACAAAGATCCAGGAAGCTCATCCAATTGGCACGATTTCTCCGAAAATGAAGAGGAGTTGTCCGATGGCACAGACGTGTGGACTTCTGACCCAGAAGAACCCTCATCTCCAAAAGAAGTAGCCTACTTCGACCCGGTTTCAACAGGCGATTGGGATCATCTCATAGCAAGCCTTGGGAAAATTACCGATCAAGAAGACCCGTGGAAAGGAACAAAACCTTGGTCTGGAAATGCCTTTGAAAACCCGGAAGGTTTCGTTGAGCTGGAAGCCTCCGAAAATATTGTGGAGGAACCACCTTCGAACCTTCCAACAGAAGATCCTGTTCAAAAGATAGACTTGGGAACACCAGATAACCCACGTCCTGTATTCATAAGCAAGAATATAAAGGATGATGAGTTACCCGAGTATATCGCCTTTCTTCGTGAGTTCGTTGATTGCTTTGCATGGTCTTACGCTGAAATGCCAGGCTTAGACCCCAAAATAGCAGTTCACAAACTCAATCTTCAAGAAGACATCAAGCCTGTCAAGCAAGGCCAAAGAAGATTCCGTCCAGATGTGATGGATAAAATTGAACAAGAAGTTCAAAAACTCAAAAGCGTCGGCTTCATCCGTGAGGAACAACATCCTGAATGGTTGGCCAACATTGTCCCCGTGACAAAGAAGAACGGGCAGATCAGGGTCTGTATTGACTATAGAGACCTGAATGGCGCATGCCCTAAAGATGAATTTCCGCTCCCCATACCAGAGGTAATGATCGATAATACCTGTGGATTCGAGCGAATGACATTCATGGATGGTTTCTCTGGCTACAATCAGATAAAGATGCATCCTGAAGATGAAAAACATACATCTTTTCGGACCCCATTTGGCGTGTATTGCTACACTGTCATGCCATTTGGTCTGAAAAATGCTGGTGCCACATATCAGAGGGCTATGATGAAAATATTCCAAGATATGCAGCACAAGACGGTTGAATGTTACGTTGATGACCTCGCCGTCAAAAGCAAAAGAAAAGAAGATCATCTCGAAAACCTTCGAGAAGTCTTCCTCCGGCTTCGCAAACACAAACTGCGAATGAATCCTTTGAAATGCTTCTTCGGCGTCTCGTCGGGTAAGTTCCTCGGATTCTTAGTTCGGAAAGCTGGAATAGAGCTTGACCCCATAAAAGTCAAAGCCATTCTAGAAATGCCCTCTCCAAGAACCTTGAGAGAACTCAAAGGGCTTCAAGGGAGATTGGCCTACATCAGACGGTTCATCTCCAATCTTTCGGGGAAATGCCGTCCATTCTCCCGATTGATGAAAAAAGGTGTAAACTTTGTCTGGGATGCTGACTGTGAAGCTGCTTTCCAAGACATCAAGTCATACCTGACAAAACCTCCAGTGTTAGCTGCTCCTACCACTGGAAAACCATTCATCTTGTACACAAGAGCCCTTGATCACTCTTTGGGAGCTCTGCTTGCGCAAGAAAATGATCAAAGAAAAGAAGCTGCTCTATATTACCTCAGCCGCATGCTAGTAGGTGCAGAGCATCGCTACTCTCCAGTCGAAAAAGAATGCCTTGCAGTGATGTTCGCCGTACAAAAGTTGCGTCACTACTTGCTTTCCAACACAGTATACCTGGTCTCGAGGGTCAACCTCTTGAAGGTCCTTGTCACAAAGGCAGGTTCTCTCAATGCTCGACTGGCAAAATGGTCCATCCTTCTGTCACAATTTGATATTAGGTATGTACCACAAAAAGCAATCAAAGGGCAAGCTCTAGCGGACTTCCTCGCAGAGCATCCATTGCCTAAAGATTCTCCGCTTAGAGATGATCTCCCAGACGAACCAGTCTACAATGTGGAGACTTTCTCACAAAGTGCCTCCTGGGACATGTACTTTGACGGTGCAACCAGGACAAATGAAAAAAGACAGCTGATCTCGGGAGTTGGCATCCTCTTTGTTAGCCCCGACAAATACATGATTCCACACGCTTTCTCGCTACTGGAACCATGCACAAACAATGCAGCTGAATATCAAGCTCTGATCTTAGGATTGGAACTCGCCATCGAATCCGGTATCACCATGCTGGAAGTCTTTGGAGACTCTCAACTGATCGTCAACCAGATGAATCAGAAATTTGAAGTCAGGAAGCCAGATTTGTTGCCTTACTACAACAAGGCACAATCACTTCTGCAAAAGTTTGACATCTGTCACATCACCCACATTCGTAGAGGTGAAAACATACGTGCAGATGCCCTAGCCGGACTTGCCGCATCCATGGCAATCCAGGAAGGGGAAAACATGCAAATCACAGTGTGCGAAAGAAGAATCCTTCCTCCTCTTAACACACACCAAGCAGTTGCTGAATGCCACCAAGTGGTCGGAAGTCGGATTTCAATCCTTCAAACTTCAATCGGCGACTGGAGGGATCCGTTCATTGATTACATTATGTTCGGAATCCTACCTGAAGATCCAAAAGAACAGGTAAGCATCCAAAGGCAAACCCCAAGCTTTCATTTGGATATTCCTTCAAAAAGCCTTTACAGGAAATCCTTCAACGGAGTACTTCTACGCTGCTTGTCACAACAAGAGGCTGAAGAAGCACTCAAAGAAGTTCATGCTGGTCTTTGCGGAGCTCATCAGGCTGGACCTAAGCTCTATGATCAGATAAAAAGGTTAGGATATTACTGGCCTACCATGGTGTCTGACGCAATGCAATTTGCTAAGCGCTGCCAACAATGCCAAGTTCATGGAGATTACATTCACATGCCTCCAGAATGGCTGCATCCTACAGCGATCTCATGGCCTTTCGAAGCCTGGGGTATGGACATCATAGGTCCTATTTCTCCCCCTTCGAGCAAAGGTCATCGCTTCATCTTCGCCGCTACGGATTATTTCTCCAAGTGGTCAGAAGCATTTGCGTTTAACGAAATGAAGACCTCATCAGTCCTTCAGTTCCTGCGCACCAACATCATTTGTCGTTTCGGCATACCCAAAAGATTCGTCCATGATAACGGACCACAATTCCGGGATCATCGATTCTACAGGTTCTGCGACAAATACAAAATCCAAAGCTGTCCTTCGACTCCATACAATCCGGCAGCAAACGGGTTAGCAGAAGCTTTCAACAAGACACTCTGCAAAATCCTCAAAAAAATGGTCTCTAGTCACAAAAGAGACTGGAGCGACAAAATGTCTGAAGCTTTGTGGGCCTATCGAACCACCGTTCGAGGACCAACCCATAGCACACCATTCTCCTTGGTCTATGGATGCGAAGCTGTCGTACCCTTGGAAGTACAAATTCCTTCCTTGAGGGTATCCTTGCAAAATGACATGACTCAAGAAAGCAATGTCAAATTGCGACTCCATGAGCTGGACAATCTCGATGAGAGACGGCTCGAAGCTCAACAAAGCATTGAACTTTACCAAGCACGCATGGCAGGATCTTTCGATAAAAAGGTCAAGCAACACGCCTACAAAAAGAGTGACTTGGTCCTTGCGGTAAAAAGACCAATGGTCTTCGCTCACAAGTCCAAAGGCAAATTTGAGCCAAAATGGGAGGGACCCTACGTCATCGACAAGGTTTTCTCCAACGGCGCATACGCACTCCTAAACATGGAGGGTGACAGATGTATGCTGCCCATCAACGGCAAGTTCTTAAAGCGGTACTACCCTTGAAGACTTACCCAACTGGGTAAGAGCAATGCCTGTACGGCCAAAACCGGTTTCCAGGTACACGCTCGCTAAACCCACCCTTTTTTTTAGAATTTTCATATCAAATGTTGAAACTTCTAGAAATTTAAAACAATGCTTACTTTCATCGTTTCATTGTTCAAAAAAAAAATATCCAAGTTTAGGAACCTTTCCCTAACTTGACCAAAATTTTCAACCCTTGAACCCAAAATTCATGGTTTGAAACAAAATCCGGATTCTAGGATTTCCACCCTAGTCCACCCTGCCTTTTACCGCCAAAATGGTTTTAGGTCAAAACTTATGACCCTCGTGTCTTTAAATAAAAAAAAATGGTTTTTCCAAAAAAAAAAAAAAAAAAAACCACGAGGAAGCGACGCTTAGTCGATACTCGCACAAATCGGAAGCATATGAACCATGTTCGACACTTCCAAAATTGCAGGGAAGCGACATTTCGTCGATACTTGCAAAATCAAAAACTGTGGAGACGCAACATTTCAGTTGATATCCACAACTCAAATTTCAAAGGTTCGAAAATACCTAAAAAACCATGGAGACGCAACATTTCAGTTGATATCCATAACCCAAAGGTTCGAAAAAACCACAAATTTCAAAAATCGTGGGGAAATGACATCAAGTCAGTACCCGCAAAACCAAAATTTTTGAAAAGCAAGGATGCGACATTCCATTGATACTTGCACCCAAATCCGCGAGGATGCGACATTCCATCGATACTCGCAACCGAATGAGCAAGGATGCGACATTCCATCGATACTTGCAAGAACATTCAGCAGGGAGGCGACTTTTAGTCGATACTTGCATTTTTGAAAACCAAACCGGCTATAAATGCCATCAAAACCGGCTATAAATGCCATAAAAAACCGGCTATCAATGCCACCAAAACAAAACCGGCTATCAATGCCACAAACAAAAAACTTGGATTTCAAAAAAAAAAACGGCTATCAATGCCACCAAAACAAACAGGCTATCAATGCCACCAAAAACCGGCTATAGATGCCACAAAACAAACCGGCTATCAATGCCACCAAAACTGGCTATAGATGCCACACAAAAAAAAAAAACTCGGCTATCAATGCCACAAAAAAAAAAGCTGGCTCTCATGCCAAAAATCGGCTTCCATGCCACAAACAAAAACCTGGCTTTCATGCCAAAACAATCATTTGACAAAAGATTTTCACAAAATGACAACCTTTTGATCAAATCCCATTTAGCAATTACTTTTATCACAAAAAAGATTCAAGTGAGCGTAGGGATAACAAAAAAAAAGAGCATCCCATTTAAGCATTACTTTTAGCACAAAAAAGATTCAAGTGAGCGTAGGGATAACAAATAAAAAGTCAAAGTATCCAAAAAAAAACAAAAAATACATGGTGGTACCAAAAAAGAGAGAAGTTTCACAAGCACTACAAAAAAAAGAAGTACCAAAAAAATGCAAGTGGTAACCAAAAAAAAAATAGAGAAGGATGGTTTCTGTAAAAATAAAAATAAAATAACACAGGAGCTCAATCAAAAATGGTCTCCAGCCAAGAGTTCAGCTCCTTAAGCAAGTTTTTGGCCTCATCCGTCAAGGATTCCAAGGCACGCTTCTTCAGAAACCTGCATGAGATGCTGGGGTGGGCTGCAACCCTTCTTTCGCACTGGGAAGCTTCCCTCGAGCGGTTTTTCCATTGTTTGTTCTCATCAGACTTCCTTTTGAGAACTCGATCGGTCATCCGCAACTCGGTGAATCAGAGCAGTCTCCCTTTCACGAGCCTCTGTTATTTCAGTCCACTTGGCAGCGACTTGTGCTTGCAATTGCTCAAGACGTTTCCTGGCCTCATCGACCTCCCTATCAAGGATGTTAAGGTCATGTGTCAGCCCAATGATGGTTAGCTCTTCTAAGTTCCTCTCTCGGACTGCCTGCTTCCTGCTTTCTGTAGCCTCATCTAGGTTAGATTGAGCCTTATCCGCAGGGTCCAAGAACATCTCCTTGAAGAACTGATCGTCAGGAAAACCCATGGCCTCAAACCACTTGTCACCCAGCTCAATGATCATATTAACGATCGCCCTGGCACCTGTGACATCCAGACCAGCCTCTTCGGCATCACTGAGAATCTCCTGCACATGCTGGATCATGCTAAATCCGGCTTCCAAGTGCCCAGAAAAGAGAGTCTCAATCCAAGAGCTCAGAACTCGCACCACCACCTTCTTCGCAAAAAGAAGAGATGGCCCAGCTGAAGATTCGCCCAACTCCGTTGGTCGGCTGCTCATGTCATCATCTGTTGAAAGAGTAACAAAAGAACTCTTTCCAGTTGAAGCTGCTCCTGCTCAGGAAGGAATCTCAGCACGAGGAATCTCCTCAACATTGTCAGAACTGGTCCCAGGAGTCTCTACCTCTGGATTCACCTCTGGCATCCCTTGCGCTGGAAGCGACGGATCCTCCTCTGTCACTTCAAAACCTGCCAAAAGAAACACAAAAAGGTATGAATATAATCCTGTTTGAAAATCATTATCAGGGTTATAACTACAAAATACCTTCTTCGACGACTGGCGGAACACTTTCTTCCTCCATGAACTCATCGGAAGCATCATCAACATTTGCGTCCATCGATGGTTCAAAGTCATCGGAATCCTGTGGCAAGTCAGCTGGCAAGAAATGTGTTAGCAAACCAAGTCACAGACAAAAAAAAAAAACAAGAGAAGTCATACCAATTGGAGACTCTGGAATCACTCCAGAGTCCCTCGGTTCTTCTTCGGGTGCCTCG
This sequence comes from Litsea cubeba, assembly GCA_012931725.1. Classification (NCBI taxonomy): domain Eukaryota; kingdom Viridiplantae; phylum Streptophyta; class Magnoliopsida; order Laurales; family Lauraceae; genus Litsea; species Litsea cubeba. Next base: position 56,757,678 of record CM022949.1, read on the forward strand.
ACAGGATCCGTCACCACCTCATCGACCGGAACCTCAGGCATCATCAAGTCTTCCTCTGCTAAAAAAAAAAGAGAAAAGCAGAAACAAGAAGCAAATCATAACATGGAAAAAATCCCATGAAAAGAAATGGAAAGAGAAAAAGGAAGAATCATACCTTCACCGACGGTCTCTTCTTCTCGACTTCTCTTCTCTGGAGGCTCGTCAGCATCCACTGGCACATCCTCATTGATAGTAAGAGGAACTTCCAAGTCAGGAGAGTCCTCATGCTGCCCCTTGCTGCGATGATGACTCCTCCCCCTCTTACCCCGGCGGGCTCGCTTCTTCGAGGAACCTGCCCCGCTGTCAGAGTCAGGTTCACCACTTGACTCCTCACTGGATGGTCTACTCTTGCCAGTAGACTCCACGGAAGCTTGCCTCTGTGCCGCTTGCATCCAAGCGCCAAGTTCGGCTTCCTCCTGTTCTAGCTGCTCTAAAGCCTCATCAGGTATTTCTCGAACAGCTTCAGAACCAATGACGCCCTGGTCACCGAGAAAGCCTATCTTGTGCTTCTCTCCAGAAAGGAAGGCCCAAACTTCCTCTCGCCGGACGCCATCCGACTTTCCAAGGCCCTTTCCAGATGCCAGCTTCACATCAAGCTCCTTCTTGGAAAGCCCCCGATATGCCGAAAAGCTCTCCGCGAACCACTTCGCAAAGCCGGCAGTCCGGGAAGTCAGCAACACAGGATAAGAAATCATGGCTGTAGTGTCTTCAGCACTATAGAAAGCCCATGCATTTCTCCCGTCCTGTAAGCCTCCAAAGCGCTTCACCATGCTTGAAGGCGCTCCAACAACGCCTTGAGAAAAGCCCAGCTACAAAGCAAAGCGAGAGGGCACATACGGCTGGATGTCGACGAAAAGATGTCTATGGTACACCATCGTGCCGACACGTATGCTGAAAAGCCACTCTCTCTCTACATTCGTCAAGGAATAATGCCTTCCCGACCCCGCCCTGGTAGAGTCTCGGGAGGCACCAAAATCAAAAGCCTTCTTCCGCAACTCCGGAGAAAGCTTCACTGAAGACTGCCCCATCTCGACGTCCCTGAACCGTCGGATCCTCATGCGGGCAAACAAAAGTGATTCAGGACACGGCTTTGCCCTTAGCCAGTCGAATCATCAGAGGATCATCATCCTGTGCAGCACCCAGCCGGTGGAAGCCAGGACAGTGGTATACATACCACGAATAAAAGATATGGGCTGAAAATAACCTATTCATGGGAAGCCCAAGCCGAACCAAAAAAGCAGCAGCCTGCAGTTCGGTACACAGGTAGGAGTAAAGAGCTGGCACCAAAGCAAGCTGCTCTCCAAACGCCATCTGACAAGCCGGAAAAATACAATGCGGCCTGATATGCGTTCCATCTCCTCCAGCAAAAATAGCCTCACCAAGCCAATAAGTGAGGTAAACAGCGAGATCTCTCCGCAGTGCAATGTCAGGACATATGGCGTTTGTACTTGCACAGAAATCTCTCAACTCTTCTTGGATGGCCAAGATCTTCTTTGAACTCAGATCCTGAGCTCCGGCTTCTTGGGTCACGCCATCAGAAGACTCCCTGCTATCAAAAAAGTTGGGGAATGAAGAGCTAAAACTCTTCCAACTGCTGGATCTAACTTTCAAACCCTCCTTCTCCTTCAAAAAATCATAGAAGGCGACGAGCTAAAGTACAGAAGCCTGAACTCCTCAGACTGCCCCTCGAGGACGCTGTCAATCGGCATAAACTCCTCATAGAGTTTGCCGAGGATGGGCAATCCAGTAATGGCGCTCAGCTCCTTCAAAGAAAAACCAATCTCACCATTCGTCACAACGAAGGTATTGGTTTGGGGGAGGAATGACTCCAGCATAGCCATGAAGGCCTCGTCGGAAAAGATCACGGTTTCCCTAAAGGCGCGGACCGCATCAAAAATCCCGGCTTCCTTCAACACGGCACTACCAATCAGCAGGACGCGATCAGTCCAGGACTTCCACTCGGAGTCAGCATTGAAACGGCCACGAAGTCGAAAAGGCTTGATCCAATTGCTGCCGTCACCGCTGAAAATACCAAGGCCCACCGGTCTCAAATCGACCGACGGATAATCAGAGCCCTGGTAGCCGCTGGATGGCATCAACAGGTCCATATCAACAGGCGACCTCTCCGTATATCTAGGAGAACCGCCAACAAAAACCCCGGTCTTGATTACATTTGTCCTTCTCACCCAGCTTGGAGGATCTTCCCTCTTAGGGCACATGGGGGCAAGGCTCATGATCGAGACGGTGCGATCAAACGTCGACTGGGTAGCAACAGTCTTCTTCTCACCATCTGCTGTGAAAGAAAACTGAAAACATCTCCTCTGGTATGTCATGTCATCAGGGACTGCATCACCAAAGAAGAAGGTAGGCTTGGGCAAAATGCTCTGATCTTTCCATCACCCATGGACGACTGCTTACCATGATCTTATAGAATTCCTCTCCCTTGAGAGCGATCAGTCGCTGCCTCATCTCATCTCTGTTGAGGGAGTCGCACTCTTCCAGATTTCTCTCAACATACTGGACCTTCTCAAAAGCCTGCTGAACGGCCGGATTAGAAGATCTAGAAGATCGACGAGGTACGCTTGTAGCAGGCTCTTTACCCTTGTTCGTTCTGGAGGAACCACCTGAAAAGGATGGAAAAGAAAAAGATCAAACATCAAAATGACAGAATCTCGCTAAAAAAAATCTGGCGAAATTTTGACATGATGACGGGGCAATTCCGAAGAAAAGGAACTATCCCGAAAGAAATAAGAAAGCTTGAAGATGGGCTCAACATCGCTGCGAGCTCCGAAACTCCAAACTTTCGAAACCTCAAAGTCTCCGCAAAATCAGGAAGGGCTCAACATCGCTGCGAGCTCCAAATTCCCAAAATTGCGAAAACTTTCAGGTATGCTATCACATCATGCTAAAAATTTAATTTACAATTGAATGCATGCATGAACATCTAGGTTTGCCAAAAAAAAAGGGGGCATTATCATGATGAGCAAAAAAAAAAAAAAAAAAAAAAGAAGAAAAGAAACTTTCTCAAAAAAAAAAAAGAGGGGAAAGAAAACAAAAAAAAAAGAAGAAAAAGGGGCTGGCCCACTGGCCACGTGGCCGTACGGCCAGATCCGTACGGATCTGTCCGTACGGCCCACAAAAAAAAACATAAAAAAAAAAAAAGAAAAGAAAAGAAAAAAACATGTAAAAAAAAAGGGAAAACACGTGGAAAAAAAAGAGAAAAGAAATAAACAAAAAAAAAGAAAGAAGAACTTTTTATCCTACAATGGAGTTTTCTTGAAAAAGGAAAACTTACTTGAAGCCATTGATGGAGAAGAAGAAGAAAAGTCTTGAAGATCTTGAAGAAGAAGAACTCTTGGTGTTGAAACCCTCTTGAGATTATTGCAAAAAGAAAGTAATAAGAGCAAGAGAATCAACCTCCTCCTTGCTTTTATAGAGGAGAGCAAACCAAAGAAGGAAAGAAGAAAAAGGTAAGTGTTACTAATTAGTAACCTTACCAAAAGAAAGAGATTAGAAAGATTCTTTCCCAAAAGAAAGATATCTTGAGGGATTCTCTCCCAAAAAGAAATCAATGAGAGATTTTCTCCCAAAAAGAATCAATGACGGATTCTTTCCCAAAAGAAAGATATCTTGAGATATCCTATCCCAAAATAAAGGGAATATGAGAGATTCTCTCCAAGTAAAGATATTCTTAGATATTCTCTATCCAAATGAGATACTTTTGGATATTCTTTACAAAAATGACACCATATGAGATCTAAGCCATTTCAAAAGCTTAAGGTCCCATGGGTTAGCCCAAATGAGCCAGGTTTGACCACCTAGGCACTTAAAATAAATAAAAAAAAAAAAAAATTTTGGGCTTTTAGTCAAAGAGAAATCCCTCTTACCAAGAGCATACAAAAATGGTTCCATGCCTCTTTTGAGTTGATTGGACCATACAAAAAAAATTCCAAGCCCCATTGAGCTTCCAAAAAATCAAACCATCCAGCCTCATATACCAAATTGAGCCAAAATCTTGAAATTGACATTCCACAAAAATCAAACCAAATCCTGGTCCCCTAACTTGCCACATACAGCCTGTTAGGTCACAAGACCAAAACCAAAAACCAAAACCTGATCCCCCAACATTCCACATACAGCTTGTTGGGTCACACGATCAAAACCAAACCCGACCCCCTAACCTGCCACATACAGCCTGTTAGGTCACAAGGTCAAAACCCAAATCCACATCCCTGATGTCATCTTCAAAACTTTGCCTCGAGATGGTACGTGATCCCTTTCACTACCATAAAATTCCCCTGGAAGCTCAAAAGGCTACAAATACCAAAAAAAAAAAGACTGCTCAAAGACTCTTGGTCAAGTCACAGGCTCTCCTTCAAAAATCTCTTCGAGGCACATCGACTACAAAAGTTAAGCAACTCGTCGCTGTACCTCGAGGGGGCATTTGTTGACACCAAAAATGTCACTTTGCCTCTTCAAGATCCAAAGAGCTACATGAAGTCGCAACCTGCCATAAATAGGCAATGCTACTTCCAAAAATCAAATCTTGTCAGAATCAAACAAAAACTGCAAGATTCTTCAAGACAGCCAAAAGAGGAGTACACAAGAAGTTTCGGGCCATTTCAAAATCATTTGGCCTAACTTCGCTTCTCCGACAGCCGAAAAGGAGCTCTCGGCGGCAAAAGCATCGGAGACACCAAATCTTCGATCAGAGCCGATGGATGGTCTCAAAATACTTCCAAAAGGCTCCACGTCAAGTTCCGAGTTAAACCGACAACGTTTGACCCTACATCAACCCTCGAACAGCTAAATCAAGCCTCTCGGCGGCGAGAACCACCGAGGCCATTACTCATTAGATAGAGCACATGGACGGCTTCAAAATGCTTATAAAGGGCTACACGTCAAATTTCAGGTCATTTCCACAACATTTGACCATAGTTTGACGCTCGGAAGCCAAATCAGGCCTCTCGGCGGCAAAGCCCTCCAGGACCATGGTTTCCAAGACAGAGCCTATGGATCATCTTAAAATGACTCCAATAAGTTCCCTGTCAAATTTCAAGTCAATCGGACATCGGTTGACCGCACATCAAACCGGGACATCTTCATCGCGATAAAAGCAAGTCTACTGGAGATAGGACCCCAAACGGCTTCAAAACTCAAACAAAAGCCTATGGTTGGTCTTATTTATTGCTCAGGAGGCTTCACACCAAATTTCAGGTCATTCCGACATCGTTTGACCCAGTTTCAGCTTCTGACGGAAAATCGGCAGCTCTGCGCGACAAAGTCTTCGGCTTTCTCAGGAAATTGGAAACTTTGCAAAATAAAATGCAAGGATTCTCATCAGGTTTCCTACAAAGAAATCAGGCCAATAAATGATCAAAATGTCAAGGAAAAATACAGAAGAAAAAAGAATCGAAAAACAGCAAAAACGGACACAAAACGGGACAAAAAAGGGGGAAAACCCCCCAGGGTCGCCGGCGACCTTGGAGCCCGGGGTCGCCGGGAAGGCCCCGGAAACCCCGGTTTTCGCCGTTTTTTCGCGATTCGAAGAGCCCAGCCTCTAGTACTTTCCAAGATTCATGCTTTTGAGACACCAAATTCTCTGACATCCGTCCAAAACACGGGTTAATCATCAAGAGTATCGAAAACAATATTGATCGCCACCCGGTCAACCAAAAAAAAGTGTGCTTTCTACCCGACCGATCGAGAAATCGACAGGACAGATGGCACCGACCCGCTGTTGGCAACAAACACCTGAAATTACATGGTCGTCTGATGTTGATCTACATGAAGATCCATCGATGATCATCGACAGAAGAATCCCAAAAGACGCGGCACGGCCCGCGACTCTTCAGCTGCTCGGCGACCACTTAATGCGATTAATTGACTAGCTTTATTACAGTCAATAATCCATTTCTTTGAATGGACCAATCAGAAGTAAGCATCCGGGAGTTACAAGTCAAGAGATTCATGGCATTTAACCCATGAAACTCCTCCCATCATGGCGATTAAAGGCGATTAAATGCCCTCAATTTCCTCCGGCCAATCAGAAGCCAAGAAAAAGGAGTTACAAAATAAAGAATTCAATTTTGTAACTCCTCCCTTTATGTAGCTTTATGACAATCAAGGCTCATAAACCCTCCTAAATGGCTACCTAAAAGCCTATAAATAGGAGAGCTCTCCAAGAAGAAAGGACAGACAACGAAAATCACAGACAGAAGCACAGAAATTCAGAGAAGGAAAAGAGAGAAAACTCTGCGGAAGTTCTACACCGGCCACCACTACAAGGTGACAAAAGTCCCTTGGGGGTACCCCCCCCCCCCCCAAGGTCCTTGCCTTCTCCTCCTGCCTCCAATGGCTTAGATGTGGCTTTTCAGCCCGTCTACTCGGCTTTTTATTGGACATAGGACCTCCTTTTGGTCTTTGTCCTCTAAAAACCTGAGGTTATAGCCAAGCCAAGCGAATCAATAGCATCCTCTGTTCTCATCTGCATGGATGATGGCGAAGCCCACATATGGCTTGCGACCGTCAATCTAAACGAGTTCCCCACAATCTCCTGAGAAGTTAGATCCTCCTTTTCTTGCTTTTCATTGTAGTTTGTATTTTTTCAAAAGAGACAAAAGTCACAACTCTTGTCTTTCATTATTGATAAGGATTGTAAATCGGCTATAAACGCCAAAATCGGCTATAAACGCCAAAAATCGGCTATAAATGCCAAAAAAATCGCCTTTCACGGCAAACCAAGAAAAATGTCTCTTTTCTTAAATATATGTACAATGGAAAACTTGAAAGAAGTTGATTTCCTTTTTACTTGCGAAGGTTGATCTCCGGATCACCACTTGCAATTCCAAGCAAAATAGAAAATCTGGCACACCCACACAAAAAAAAGAAATGTTGATGCACGCCCCTGCCCCCCGGTTACGAAAGGGTCGGAACTAAACGGACTCCCACGTCCGCCGACCTCGGTAGAACCGAGCAGGAGCGCGGTCCATCATTTTGCAGGTCTGTTGTGCCCTCTGTGGAGGAGTTGGTATGCAACAGTAAGCAGTGTTTGCGGTTCTGCTATGTTGAACTACAGTTCTGGGCTATTTAGTGTTTGAAACAAGCAGCATATAGTGGTTGATTGGGTTTTATGGGCCGTTTGGTGCAGTTGGTGTTGACTATTAGTTGGTTGTGTGTGGTGTTTGTGACCTACATATAATACGCAGTCAAAGTTGGAATTGTACATGTGGTCTGCAGCAAGTGTTTTCAGTCGTCCAGTTGGCATGTGTTACAGTATTTTTTTTATTTTTTTATTTTTTTATTTTTGGTTTTAAAGTGCTGGTGTTGAATCTATTTGTTAGATAAATCAACAATTTGAATTGCCATGGTGGGAAAAGATGATTCCAACTCCAAAGGGGCAGGTTCCGGTGGAATCCAAACTGTGCTCAACCCCATTGGAAACATTAATCCAAATGCCCAGATTACAATGGGATTGTTTAATGGAAAGAATTATAAGCAGTGGTCCATTGATGGCTATTGGTGGAGCTAAACGTCTAGGTTATATCAATGATCGAATCAATGACCCGTCCAAGGACGAGCCAAAATATGAAGTCTGGGAGTCAGAGCAAATGCTTGTGATAAATTGGACTTTGAACTCCATGTAACCTCTGATCTCAAAGAGTTTTCGTTATTGTAAAACCGCATATGAGTTGTGAAATGCAATCGAGACGGCCTATTCTCAAAAAAGGAATCATGCAAGAATTTATCAATTAACTAGAGAGTTGGCTCAACTTAAACAAGGAGATAAATCTTTGGGTGACTACTATGCTACAGTAAGAGAGATTTGGCATAAGCTTAAGTCTAGATCAACCTCTTAACCCCTGTTATGAGAAAGAACAAGAAAAAACGTAGAGGTACAACATATTTATGATCTTATCAGGGGGTTGAAACCAGAGTATGAGACTGAATGGGCACAACTTCTAAGTCAGGAATCAAGATCCTCTTCCACCTATAGGGACAGTGTTTGCACTCCTGTAGAGTGGGGAAGGCTGACATGATGCAATGTCAGACTCTATTTCTTCGGCAGTTAACCAAGAAAGATCTGCATTTGCTACAACGTATCCTGTAAGCACAGGTGACGGTGGCCGTGGTAATGGTAGAGGTCGTGGTGGTGTTGTTTGGGGTGGAGGCCGCGGTGGCAGTGACCGTGGTGGTCCACTTAGCATAGATCGTGATAAACTCCAGTATACCATTGTGGGAGAGCTTTTCATACTAGAGACACATGTTGAGATCTACATGGTTGACCTCATAGTGTCAACACAGCATATGCTACTGAGACATCAGGTGATACTACTGTTTCTGGAGAAAATCTAAGAAGGGGGAGTTGAATGTTAACGATAAAATCGAAGCACAAAGGCGGGAGATTCGCGAATCACATCAACACTTGGAAGCACTGGAAGGCAAAGGTACATCACACTCAGCCAGTGTAGCATCTTATTCAGCCGCAGGTACATCACATATGGCTATTGCTGCAACATCTTCCACTCCATCATGGGTCACTGACTCGTGCTACTAATCATGTGACACGCATACATTCTGAGTTCAATTCATACACATCACCACCTTCTCTGGGGACAGTTGAAGTTGCCAACAGTAACTGTAGGTGCAAGAAATTATGACCCACAAGATTTAGGATGCCTTACAGGACTTATCCAAACGAAGGAGATGATCTGCTGCCTCTAAGTCTGAAAGGGAAGAGCAAACGGTCAGAGGACCCTGGCCTGGGCGGCGCAAGGCTCTCCGATGCCTAAGTCAGTAAGTAAGCTGAAACAAAGGAAGGAGAGGAAGAAGAGAGGCAGAGTAACGACTCTCAAGTATGGGTTGCGTACCTTGCATGTGGAATGGAGTTCTATTTATAGAGAACTCTGGAGGATATTTTGGATGATATTTTGGAATGGGCTCTACGATATGATAGGATTTGATAGGGAAGTCTCTATCAGCCCACAAAGTCATAAATGCGGTCCACTTCAGCCCACATTCCATTTAATGCCAGTCGGATCAGCCCACATTGCATTTAATGCATGTCATGTTGGGCCAGATCATGTTGGACGCCTTTGGCGGTTGAGGTCCCATCGGAACCACCCTCGGGCCTTGCCTTGACTTGGCTACAGCCGCTGGATGCCGCTCTGTCAGCGATCTGGCGAAGATTGTGGACGGCTGATGTCGCATCTGTCCCACTGGCTCGTGCCCCTACTCTGCCACGTGACTGATGACGTGGTGGGCGTAGGGTGCGAGAGGAGATCCTTCTCTGCTTCGGCTTCCGTCACGACTCCTTCGGCCGGGATCCCCAGCTCCTTTGGCCGAGATCAAGCTCTTTAGCCGAAGTGGGCCCCTGGTTGCCGAGCTTGGCGCTAGCAGCCAAAGCCTGTCTGGTTTCGGCTGAGGCTTCTGTCCCGGCAGCCGAGGCGAATTTGGGTGCCACATGGTTGGCACGTGGGAGTACTTAATCCCATCTTATAGCCGTGATTAGCATAATCCTGGAGCTTTGAAAATCTCCCCACACAATTGCCCACTAGTTTCTGACCTTACGAAGCTCGTCAGCAAAGTGAGGTCGGGAGCTATATGATAGGGAGTGCTTCTGGAATAGAGTTCCTCCTGGTTTTGACCGTCAGCGCTAGGCCTCCACCCGAGGTAGTTTTGAATGACCGAAGTAATAAATGACACCTGTCAATCAATGCCGAAGACATATCGACGGCTCTACGTGTCATCTTTTGATTAGTTGTCCAGTTGCCTCGAGGGCACACGCGCCGTTTTGTCAGGGATGCATTCAATTTTTGAAATGATGTGCGCGGAGCCCTAGAGAACGTCGTCTGGCACGCGCCTTTAGGGCTTCTGAAGGGGAGATCCCTCCCCTATTTATAGGGTCATTGCAGTTCCCTTCTTCCCTATTGTCATTCTGAACCAGAAAAGACGAAACTGCTGCGAGAGAACTTCGCCTGAGAAGAGGAGTGCTGCCGAGATCTTCGCTATCCTGCATCCTGGTTTGGCCTTTGTAAGTCCTCCTTACTCTACCCTTTCCGTAGATTTTGATTCTAGGGCTTCTTCTCTGCTTTTAGGTTTAGGTAGAAACGGGTATCTATAGACACTGGTTAGAGAGTGAGGCGGTGATTGAGGGTTTTAGGTCAACCTTTAAGATCCCCGCCGATGTCCGAGTCAGGGGGGCTGATCCTAATGGTTTCAACTCTTGCGACTTCTCGGGAGGATGGATGCCTTTTCCCCTAGTGGCCGTGACAGAAGGTGGGGTTTGTTTCCCCCTTCACCCCCTTCTTAGGAGGTGCCTCAGTCAGTGGTGCCTCTGCCCCTGCCAGTTGCTGCCCAATGTCTTCAAGATCGTGATGGGCACGGCCAAGCTGAACGAGGTCCTAGGCATCGACCTCGGCGTCTTCGATATCGAAGACGTCTACGACATATGCAGGTCTGGAGATTCCTACTATCTCCCGGCCAAGCCAGGTTGGGAGGGCTTCGTTCGCTACCTGGAGGACTCAAAATATACCGGGGACGATCTTCTGTACGTCTCGGGCAATTGGGAGTTCGGGATAGCCGGCACCGATAGAGCCTACTAGGTTCCTCGCCATTTCAGGACCGTTCCAAGTAAATACCATCTCCCTTTCTCTGTTTATTTCCCACGTGCTTTTCCCTTTCCTATTCTATCGAATTGATGCCTCTGATTGCTATGCAGCTGTGAAGGAGAGGAAGCGGGCTGCTCGGTATATCTGGACGAGGAACGATGCCTGGCTCAGACTAGTGAAACGATACAACGGCCATGAGGGCAGGGCGGCTTGGTCACTGCTAGGGTACCAGCCGAAGTATCGTGGATACATAAAGGGCACAATCGAGCTGCCCCGAGAAGGAGGTTCGGGCGGAGCCGACCCCGAGGCTGAGCGAGAGCAGGCCGATCCTAGAGCCAGGACCGAAGAGGGGCCTTCGCGGGCGACGTCCGACATCAGAGTTGCGTCCGGTTCCCAGGCTTCTACGTCGGGGTCGAGACCACGCAAGGCCTCAGGAAGTAGGTCGCGTCAGATTACCCGATCTCCCTCGCCGAGTGTAGAGATGAAGCACGCCAGACGTCTGTCCTTTGAGGACCTCGAAGCTCTGGCACTTGGTGTAAGACCCCGACCCGAGAGACCTCGATTAGAGTTGATTAAGTTGTATTTTAGTTCTAAATGTGTTTAGTGGTTTTAGATTAGTTTGGGGATTAGAATAGCTTTTATAATAGCTTTGGGGAATTTGGAGAGCCTTTTTACTTGTGGGACCCTTTGGGGGTTCTTGTTACGAATTGTGTGAGATTGGGGGTTTACCGATGATTTCCAAAAATTGTGTTTTAATCCCATTGGACTTATCTTGTTAATTCCTACAACTTTCATGTTGACATCGTTTCCATTCGAGGACCCTAAACCCGACGTTTCTCTATTTGAGGGCAAAATGGTATTTTTATCCAAAAATCTGGACACCAATTTCAATGTCACCAAAATGTGCAAAATATATTTTTTTTTGGAAACTAGAAATTTCGCCGATCAACTTTGTCTTCTTCGTCGAATTCGTTTGAGGCCCCGAAAGCCATGTTTTGAGCCCGAGAAGTCTTTTAAGTTGTGGGCCTCATCCCCACTTGCTATATATAGAGAGCTTCTTCTTCATTTTTCCATTTCTAGAGGAGAAGAGAAATCCCAGCCCTAAGGGTTTTTCCCTTGTTCTTCTTGCTTCCTTTCCCATAAATCACCACAAGAACTTGGCTAAATCAAGAGATGGACCTTGCAATCTTCTTCCTCACTTTAAAAGCTCTCTATTGGTACCATTTATGAAGACATGCATCACCATTAGAGCTTCTTGTGAGCTCCCTCTTCTTATTTGAACCACTTTTAGGTAAGTGATCCCTCCAATCTTTTAGAATCTTGTTTGTTTAGCCCTAGGGAAGCTCCTTTTCGTTTAATGGAAGATTTCGTTTTGTTTTACTTGGATTTTGATATTCTAGGGTTTGGATTTGGGGGTTTTGTGTAGATTTGGTACCTTAGCTTGGAGAGGTGTTTAGAGCTCAATTTGATGTGCATTGGACCCAAGGCAAGTGGATGAATGGATTAATTTTATGTTTTCTTGCTATTAAAGATTTGAACCCTCATTTATTGCTTTTACCTAAGTCATCTTTATGAGTTTTCATGATTTTGGAAAGATGCATAATGTTAGGCTATTAATAGTCTTCTTGGAAAACATGTGTTTTATTGTCTTGCTTTTAAATCATTTATGATCATTTATGGATTTTCATTGATGGAGATGTCTTGCATTGAATGAGGTGGAAGTGATGGAGAAATGGATGATTTATTGGAGTGGTTGGTAGAGGAGCTGATGATGGATTGAATGGGGTTGAAATGAGGTGTTAGAGACCCTCAAATGTATGCTAAATGGTTGCTCAAAGGAGGGGGAAAGGAAAGAAAGAGGAAGGAACGGACTATGTACAGAAATCAGTTTCTGGATAGTTCGCTCGAGCGACCATGACACATCGCTCGAGCGAACCCGTCACAGAACCTCGTTGGCTCAAGCCAACCCTCTGATCGCTCAAGCCAACCTGATACGAGCAGGTCCACTCGAGCGAACCTGCAGTCCGCTCGAGCGAACCCCAGACAGAGAGCTGTTCGCCCGAGCGAACCTCCCAGTTCGCTCGAGCGAACTGCCTGTCTATCATGGGTCAAGGCCTAAGGGTTTGAAACTTTATTTTTAGGCTTAGGGAAGTATCATATGGAGCCCCAATGCCATGTAAGGACTTGTAAGGCGTTATATGAAGTCCGGAAGAAAGAGAAACCTCATCATGGAGATTCTATGAGATTTTCTAGATTGACCAATGTGTATAAGGACCCGGAATGTCCCTAACTCTTAAAGAGTACCAAAATTACATCATGATCGACATACGGGACCCTATTCACACTGATTCAATTCTAGAAACCCCATTGTTAGCCTGTAAAGGTATGGGAAAATATTTGTATTCGATTTTCAACCAAACTCCTATTTTGGGACTTCAACCCACATGATATGACTAGACTGTTCCAAGAGTACTAGAAGTGATGTGTTTAGCTTTTGCTAACCTGTATATGTCGACTTGAGATGAATGTGTATTTGTGCCTCTTGGCACCCCGTTCTTTTACTATGCATATGATTTGATTTATCGTATTTGACCTATGAGTCGGCACCACTGAGCTTGGACGACCTCGTCGGTTTGATCCACCGACTTGGGGCTCCTTCCCCTCCTGATAGTCAGCTGCAGTCTGGAATGTGCAGAGTTTTTACTGGTTCGCTACCGTGGTCCCGCAGAGTGTATATATATGTATATTATAGTATTTATCATTGTCCATCCTCACCTTGTGTGACTGAGGTCAATGATCCTGTAAGGGTATGCGCTCTCTTCACTTCGGTGAGAGAGGATGTAGCTTTGTGTGGTTGCCATCTTGACAGTTCCTTATCCTTGGTACCTCTACTATTTTATATCGTTCATGTTGCTATTTAACTAATGATGCATTATCTTTTATGAAATTCATTATTTATACACAGGTTTTCTAAACTCTTGCATAGTATCATTGTTTTATTATTGTTATATCTTTTCACCCACCTGCCAGACCGTCGTGTCCGATCCATTTATTTTGGTACTCAGGTCTCGAGCTTATTGCCATTGAGGAGGAGCCTGAGGAGGCGGTCGGTGAACCGCAGCGAGTGATTGAGTGGCAAGCCGACGACGTCATTTAGACATTCGGCCTTGCCTTGAGAACGGCACATTTTAGGGAACTTGTGATAACTTTATTTTGGGTTTCATTTGGTGGTATGGTCCTTGTTGACCGTTATTTTGGGGCATTAATCAATTGATCTTTTGTAAATACACTTAACTTTACTTTTGGGGAATTATGTTTATGATCATTGCTCATTCTGATATCTTGTCATGTTAATCATAGGTCAATCTCGTTTATGGGATGGAATAACATTATTATGATTTGCTACACGCTTCCGCAATCTTGAGAATGTGTTTGATATGTTATTAGTGAGATGATGTGTAAAGATAATCCTCACCGCGGAACCCTGTGGGAAATCACGTGCACGGATAAATGTCGTTTAATTCTGTATGCGGTTTAGCCAAAGAGATGCACGTGGCGCGGCATCATTACCGTCCCGATCCCGGACTTGGCTTCTCCCCTAATCCCGGTCCGGGGTCGCGACACTTGGTGTTGAGGACGCCCGAGCTTCTCAGGCGCCCACGGATCCGGGTCCCCTCGAGATTCCTTCTCCGGTTGTTCGGGTGGCTTCTCCCGTGGCAGCGGTAGAGATCCTTGCTCCTCCCAGTCCTGTCGAACTGGAGGTACGGTCGCCCCCAATTGAGGCCGGGCAAGAGGAAGTTCGGCCGCAGAAAAGGCCGAGAACCAAGGCAGGTCCCAGTTCGGCTTCGGCTTCGCCATCTGTTGGCCCACGCCCATGGGAGCCGAGCTTCGTGCTCGAACCGGGGAGGCCGATGACGATGGACGATCGCGTTCTCCATAGGATCGATCCCCTCGTCCTCGAGGCGCTCGCGCGTGCCTGCGCCCTTCCTCGAGATATGGCCCAACTGGACAGGTATAGTGATCAGAAGCTGATACTGTCGATGCTGCAGTCGAACTTCTCAGTAAGTCCATTTGAACCCCTACATATTTTATCCATTCGTTCAATGTCAGTGTGTTTTTACTTTCGTCTTGAATGCCTTGTTTCTCTAACAGGCGGTGCAGAAGTCCATGGTCGCGGCCGACAGACTATACAAGTACGGCGTTGATATTGCCGAGCTGACCGCGGAGAAGAATGGCCTAAAGGAAGCCCTAGACACTGTCACTCAGAAACTAGCGAGGGCTGAAGGAGAGTGCGCAGCGGGGCTCGAGCAAGCGAAGGGCGAAGCTAAGGCGGAGAGGAAAAAGGTGGCCAGACTCGAGGCCTCCATTTCGAAACTAGAAGACGACTTCACGGCCCAGCTTCAGGTCGAATCCAAAAGGGCAGACGAGGCCGAGGTGAGACTCGAGCCAGAGTGTGATGCTGCTTTTGAAGATGCCAGGGCACAGGTCACGGCTTACTACAAGGACAGAGTCCTCGTTGTGAGGGATAAGGCCTGGGTGAAAGGGTGGCGCACCGGCCTGAAGGAGGCCGGGGTCTCGGAGGATCATCCGTCCTTCAAGGAACCCCCTCCGTTTCCACTTCCGACGCCGAGCTCTGTCCCTCCTGTCGCTGTTCCTGTCGGTGAGGCGACTACTGCTGGAACCGCTGCTATTCCTCACGTCTCTGATCCAGCGTGACCTCGGGGCGGTCTTGTCCACTCTGCTCGTGGAGAAGGCTTTTTTGTTTTCTGTTGTAATTTTTCTGTCCTTTCCTTCTGAATGTAATTCCCTTCAGTTTTAATGAAAAGCGGAGCTTCTTTACCTGTGCACTCGTGTTTCCTTTTCTCTCTTTCCCTATCTTTTTTAGCTCGATTCTTTTATGCTTGAGTCCGGCTGAGCGCTTTTTGTGACATGACGTGTGAGTTTTGAGAGTACCGAACGGTCTTCAAAGTTATTTGCGCTGATACTCCGTATTCTGAAGACCATAAATAGCAGCAAGGGCGGCGGCACGGCCAAGGAGGAAAACGAGCGGATGGCTCCATGTGTCACCATCGATACCGTCAGTCAACTCGTTAGAAACCATGCATCCCACGTAGGGCGTGGGAGACCTCACCTCAGAAATTCTCTTGAGGGACGGGCTCTTCTTCCTTCTATAAGTAGAAGTAGCAGGCTCGCCATGGGAGGGAGGAAAAGAACCAGGACATTTCATTTCTTGTATAAACGTAGGAATCTATCTCTTTCTGTTAACCATCTTGGCAGCCATGCTCAGCAGACCCTTAGGAACCTTTGACCCAGGCGAAACCCCTGCGCCTGAAGGCAGCTTCCTCTGGGAGGGACTGTCTGTCGTGGTCTGCGCGCTCTCTGAAGACGGTCCTCGTGGACTACGCGCTCTCTGAACGTGGGTCCACGGCCAACTCCCGTCGATGCGGCTATGTGGAGATCCTTGTAGCCAGGAGTTGGTGGCGTTCTGAGCGGTTGGGGGTCTTGTTTTCATCCCACAAGGTCCTGCGTGGAATCATGCTGCAGGTCCCGTTATGGGATATCCAGACCTCCAAGCAGCAGGCAGGATCGAGAGGTCTTCTGGCTGAAGATCTCCAGTCAGCGGACCAGGGGTCTGAGCTTCTATCCTAAACCAGAGGGTGTTGGAGAGCTCTTGGCACTGAAGTCCGGACTAAAGAGTCAGTGAAGATCAGAGTCTCCGAGTCTCATCTCTTTTTTTTTTTTTAGAGGACTACGGGCCTCCTTGCTGTATTTTGCTTTCTTTTCTGTAATCCTTGTAATGAAGTAATTACAATAAACAAGGAGAACAAAGGTTCTGATCATATGATCTGTGTACAATACTTCAGCATTTTTTGCTTCCTTGGTATTGTTTTTTTGTGCCTCTTTTTTCTTCTCTTATGTGCTATTTTCTTGAACTTTTGTTCTTTACATTGTTTTTTCTTTCAAAGACTGTTACAGGCCAAAATGGACTGACATTGGCCGAGACGAGTTGTCATGGGCCGAGATGGACCAAGAGTCTCGAGGATCTTGGCTGTGCGAGCCTGAGTTCGGGAACCATCTCAGGGGGTGTATGAACCCAGGTTTTTTAGGGAAGACTGGATGTGTAAATCCGAAGTCAGTCCCAGGGTATATGAACCCAAGGTTTTAGGAGGCGACCCAGATGTTATGAACTCAGTGCCGGTCCCGGGGTGTTATGAACCCAGAATTCAGGAAGCGACCCGGATGTTATAAACCCGGTGCCGGTCCCAGGGTGTTATGAACCCAGAATTTAGGAAGCGACCCGGATGTTATGAACCTAGTGCCGGTCCCAGGGTGCTATGAACCCAGAATTTAGGAAGCGACCCGGATGTTATGAACCCGGTATCAGTCCTAGGGTGCTATGAACCTAGATTAGGAAGCGACCCGGATGTTATGAACCCGGTGCCGGTCCTAGGGCTATGAACCCAGATTTTAGGAAGCGACCCGCATGTTATGAACCTGGTGCCGGTCCCAGGGTGCTATGAACCCAGATTTTAGGAAGCGACCCGGATGTTATGAACCCGGTGCCGGTCCCAGGGTGCTATGAACCCAGAATTTAGGAAGCGACCCGGATGTTATGAACCCGGTGCCGGTCCCAGGGTGCTATGAACCCGAAGCTGCCGAACTGAGACGAGATGAGATGACACAGATTGATGACAGGGCAAACGTTGCTTTTATTGATTATGAGACTCTTGTTACATCTTTTAGAAATAGAATTTCTTCAAGTGAGATGCATTCCATGGTCTCGGCAACTGCCTGCCTTCTAAGTCTTCAAGTTTGTAAGAGGATCGTCCTGCCATGAGACCACCCTGAACGGGCCATGCCAGTTTGGGGCCAGTTTTCCTTCATTCGGATCTCTATCAGCTGGCAGGGTCTTCTTTAGGACCAGTTCTCCTACTGAGAAGCTCCTTTCCTTGACTTTCTCATTGTATCCTCTGGTTAACCGTTGTTGATAGTCAATTAGTCGTAGGGCTGCTGCTTCTCGATGCTCATCCGCTAGGTCCAGCTCCATCGCCAGGTTTGTCTCGTTTCGGCCTTGGTCGACCAACTCTGTCCTCAGGGTGGGGAGGCCAATTTCCAAGGGAATGACCGCCTCCATCCCAAAGGCCAGAGAGAAGGGTGTGGCCGAGGTGGATCGTCTTGGAGTCGTTCTATATGCCCATAATACGCTGGGAAGCTCCTCTACCCATCTCCCTTTTGCCTTGTCTAATCGCTTCTTCAGGCTGTCCAGGAGTACCTTGTTAGAAATTTCGGCCTGGCCATTGCTCTGTGGGTACGCCAGAGTGGAGTAATGGTTCCTGATACCGTGCTCTTGGCAGAAGTCTCAAAAGGATTTGGAGTCGAACTGAGTCCCGTTGTCCGAAATCAGGGTCCTGGGGATGCCGAACCTCGTTATGATGTTCTTCCACACGAAGTTCCTAGAGTCCCTGTCAGTGATGGAGGACAGCGGTTCAGCTTCTATCCACTTCGTGAAGTAGTCCGTAGCAACTATCAGCCATCTCTTGTTCCCTGGAGCTCGGTGGAGTGGTCCCACAATGTCCAGCCCCCATTGAGCAAAGGGCCATGGACTAGAGAGGGGACTCAAGTCTTGAGCTGGCTGATGAAGAGAGTGGGAGAACTTCTGACATTTTTCGCATTTTTTGGCGTATACCTACGCATCCTTCTGCATGTACGGCCACCAGTAACCTTGGCTTATGGCTTTGTATGCCAGCGATCGCCCTCCGATGTGACTGCCGCAGATTCTTTCATGGATCTCATACAGAAAGTTGTCCACCTTGCTTGGATGGACGCATTGGAGGTAGCGACCCGTAAAGGATTTTCTATAGAGTTTGCCTTCGGGAGATAGCCAGAATCGGGCTGCCTTGAGTCTGATTCGATGGGCTCCATGCTTGTCCTCGGGGAGCTGGTCGTCCTTCAGGTACGAGATGATCGGATCCATCCAGCTCGGGCCGAGATCAGCGCATAGGACTTGCCGAGGTGAGTGGAGCTCTAGGCTTGATCTCGGTATAGATCCGACCTCAACGGTCCTTTTCTTTCCTGCTTCGACAGCGGAGGCCAGGTTTGCAAGCGCATCAACATGCGTGTTGGTATCTCTGGAGATTTGCCTGACCTCGGCTGTCTAGAAGTGCGAGAGCAGTTTCTTTGCGAGGGCTAAGTAGGCCGCCATCCTGCCGTCCCTGGCTTGGTAGTCTCCAGTGAGTTGGCTAGTTACCAGTTGTGAATCACTGAAAACCACCAATTGCTGGGCTCCAAGAATTCGGGCGCTATTCAGCCCTGCTATCAGAGCTTCATACTCCGCTTCATTATTCATCGATTTGAAGTCCAAGGTGAAGGCTTGCTCTATGACCAGTCCCTCTGGCGATTGGAGGACTATGCCGGCGCCAGCTCTCTTGGACGTGGATGAGCCGTCGACGAAGACCTTCCATGCCGAGACAGGATCTTGGCTCTAAGAGGATTGTTCGACCTCGGTGACTTCACGCTCATGCCCTATGCCCCCCAGTTCGGTGCTGGGCTGGGTCGAAGCCGAGCTGGGGAGACGAACTCTACAATGAAGTCTGCCAGGATTTGGGCTTTGATCGCAGTCCTGGGACAGTACTGGATGTCATACTGCCCTAGTTCGACTGCCCATTTGGATATGCGCCCTGAAAAGTCAGCTTTCTTGAAGATAGATCGGAGTGGGTGCTCCATGATGACTACAATAGTGTGTGATTGAAAATAATGGGAGAGCTTGCGGGAGTCGCTAACGAGTGCCAACGTAAGCTTCTCCAGCAAAAGGTATCTGGTCTCGGCATCTAGCAGGATCTTGCTCGTATAGTAAATTGGTTTTTGGACTCCTTCGTCCTCTCTGATGAGGACGGAGCTCACCGCATGATCCGAGACCGCAAGATACAAATACAAAATCTCCCCCTGAGTTGGGGTAGAGAGTAAGGGTGGTAAAGACAAATAAGTCTTGAGTGCTTCCTGATGGACCGCGCTCCTGCTCGGTTCCTACCGAGGTCGGCGGACGTGGGAGTCCGTTTGGTTCCGACCCTTTCGTAACCGGGGGGCAGGGGCGTGCATCAACATTTCTTTTTTTTTTGTGAGGGTGTGCCAGATTTTCTATTTTACTTGGAATTGCAAGTGGTGATCCGGAGATCAACCTTCGCAAGTAAAAAGGAAATCAACTTCTTTCAAGTTTTCCATTGCACATATATTTAAGAAAAGAGACATTTTCTTGGTTTGCCGTGAAAGGCGATTTTTTTGGCATTTATAGCCGATTTTGGCGTTTATAGCCGATTTTTGGCGTTTATAGCCGATTTTGGCGTTTATAGCCGATTTACAATCCTTATCAATAATGAAAGACAAGAGTTGTGATTTTTGTCTCTTTTGAAAAAATACAAACTACAATGAAAAGCAAGAAAAGGAGGATCTAACTTCTCAGGAGATTGTGGGGAACTCGTTTAGATTGACGGTCGCAAGCCATATGTGGGCTTCGCCATCATCCATGCAGATGAGAACAGAGGATGCTATTGATTCGCTTGGCTTGGCTATAACCTCAGGTTTTTAGAGAACAAAGACCAAAAGAAGGTCCTATGTCCAATGAAAAGCCGAGTAGACGGGCTCGAAAAGCCATGTCTAAGCCATTGGTGGCAGAAAGAGAAGGCAAGGACCTTGGGGGGGAGTACCCCCCAAGGGACTGTTGTCACCTTGTTGCGGTGGTCGATGTAGAACTTCCGCAGAGTTTTCTCTCTTTTTTCTTTCTCTGGATTTCTGTGCTTTGTCTGTCTGTGTGTTTGTGCTTTTTTCTGATGATCTTTTCTTCTTGGAGAGCTCTCCTATTTATAGGCTTTTAGGTAGCCATTTAGGAGGGTTTATGAGCTTTGATTGTCATAAAGCTACATAAAGGGAGGAGTTACAGAATTGAATTCTTTATTTTGTAACTCCTTTTTCTTGGCTTCTGATTGGCCGGAGGAGATTGAGGGCATTTAATCGCCTTTAATCGCCATGATGGGAGGAGTTTCATGGGTTAAATGCCACGAATCTCTTGACTTGTAACTCCCGGATGCTTGCTTCTGATTGGTCCGTCCAAAGAAATGGATTAATGACTGTAATAAAGCTAGTCAATTAATCGCATTAAGTGGTCGCCGAGCAGTTGAAGAGTCGCGGGCCGTGCCGTGTCTTTTGGGATTCTTCTGGCGATGATCATCGATGAATCTTCATGTAGATCGACATCAGATGACCATGTAATTTCAGGTGTTTGTTGCCAACAGCGGGTCGGTGCCATCTGTCCTATCGATTTCTCGATCGGTCGGGTAGAAAGCACACTTTTTTTGGTTGACCGGGTGGCGATCAATATTGTTTTCGATACTCTTGATGATTGACCCGTGTTTTGGACAGATGTCAGAGGATTTGGTGTCTCAAAAGAAAGAATTTTGGAAAGTACCAGAGGCTGGGCGCTTCGAATCGCGAAAAAACGGTGAAAATCGGGGTTTCCGGGGCCTTCCCGGCGACCCCGGGCTCCAAGGTCGCCGGCGACCCTGGCCCAATGTCGCAGGGGCCTGCGACCCTGGGGGGTTTTCCCCCCTTTCGTCCCGTTTTGTGTCCGTTTTTGCTGTTTTTCGATTCTTTTTTCTTCTGTATTTTTCCTTGACCTTTTGACCATTTATTGGCCTGATTTCTTTGTAGGGAACCTGATGAGAATCCTTGCATTTTATTTTGCAAAGTTTCCAATTTCCTGAGAAAGCCGAAGACTTTGTAGCGCAGAGCTGCCGATTTTCCGTCAGAAGCTGAAACTGGGCCAAACGATGTCGGAATGACCTGAAATTTGGTGTGAAGCCTCCTGAGCAATAAATAAGACCAACCATAGGCTTTTGTTTGAGTTTTGAATCCGTTTGGGGTCCTATCACCAGTAGACTCTCTTTTGTCGCGATGAAGATGTCGCGGTTTGATGTGCGGTCAACCGATGTCCGATTGACTTGAAATTTGACAGGGAACCTATTGGAGTCATTTTAAGATGATCCATAGGCTCTGTCTTGGAAATCATGGTCCCAGAGAACTTTGCCGCCGAGAGGCCTGATTTGACTTCCGAGCGTCAAACTATCGTCAAATGTTGTGGAAATGACCTGAAATTTGACGTGTAGCCCTTTATAAGCATTTTGAAGCCGTCCATGTGCTCTATCTGATGAGTAATGGCCTCGGTGGTTCTCGCCGCCTAGAGGCTTGATTTAGCTGTTCGAGGGTTGATGTAGTGTCAAACGTTGTCGGTTTGACTCGGAACTTGACGTGGAGCCTTTTGGAAGTATTTTGAGACCATCCATCGGCTCTGATCGAAGATTTGGTGTCTCCGATGCTTTTGCCGCCGAGAGCTCCTTTTCGGCTGTCGGAGAAGCGAAGTTAGGCCAAATGATTTTGAAATGGCCCGAAACTTCTTGTGTACTCCTCTTTTGGCTGTCTTGAAGGATCTTGCATTTTTTGTTTGATTCTGACAAGATTTGATTTTTGGAAGTAGCATTGCCTATTTATGGCAGGTTGCGACTTCATGTAGCTCTTTGGATCTTGAAGAGGCAAAGTGACATTTTTGGTGTCAACAAATGCCCCCTCGAGGTACAACGACGAGTTGCTTAACTTTTGTAGTCGATGTGCCTCGAAGAGATTTTTGAAGGAGAGCCTGTGACTTGACCAAGAGTCTTTGAGCAATCTTTCTTTTTGGTGTTTGTAGCCTTTTGAGCTTCCAGGGGAATTTTATGGTAGTGAATGGGATCACGTACAATCTCGAGGCAAAGTTTTGAAGATGACATCAAGGATGTGGATTTGGGTTTTGACCTTGTGACCTAACAGGCTGTATGTGGCAGGTTAGGGGGTCGAGTTTGGTTTTGATCGTGTGACCCAACAAGCTGTATGTGGAATGTTGGGGGATCAATTTTGGTTTTGATCTTGTGACCTAACAGGCTGTATGTGGCAAGTTAGGGGATCAGGTTTTGGTTTTTGGTTTTGGTCTTGTGACCCAACAAGCTGTATGTGGCAAGTTAGGGGACCAGGATTTGGTTTGATTTTTGTGGAATGTCAATTTCAAGATTTTGGCTCAATTTGGTAGATGAGGCTGGATGGTTTGATTTTTGGAAGCTCATGGGGCTTGGAATTTTCTTTGTATGGTCCAATCAACTCAAAAGAGGCATGGAACCATTTTTGTATGCTCTTGGTAAGAGGGATTTCTCTTTGACTAAAAGCCCAAAAAAAAAATTTATTTAATTTTTTTTTATGTGCCTAGGTGGTCAAACCTGGCTCATATGGGCTAACCCATGGGACCTTAAGCTTTTGAAATGGCTTAGATCTCATATGGTGTCATTTTTGTAAAGAATATCCAAAAATATCTCATTTGGATAGAGAATATCTAAGAATATCTTTACTTGGAGAGAATCTCTCATATTCCCTTTATTTTGGGATAGGATATCTCAAGATATCTTTCTTTTGGGAAAGAATCCTTCATCGATCCTATCTTTTAGGAGAAAATCTCTCATTGATTTCTTTTTGGGAGAGAATCCCTCAAGATATCTTTCTTTTGGGAAAGAATCTTTCTAATCTCTTTCTTTTGGTAAGGTTACTAATTAGTAACACTTACCTCTTTCTTCTTTCCTTCTTTGGTTTGCTCTCTTCTATAAAAGCAAGGAGGAGGTTGGATCTCTTGCTCTTATTACTTTCTTTTGCAATAATCTCAAGAGGGCTTCAAGACCAAGAGTTCTTCTTCTTCAAGATCTTCAAGACTTTTCTTCTTCTTCTCCATCAATGGCTTCAAGTAAGTTCCCTTTTTCAAGAAAACTCCATTGTAGGAAAAAAAAAAGTTCTTTCTTTTTTTTTTGTTTCTTTCTTTTCTTTTTTTTTTCCACGTGTTTGCTTCTTTTTTTTCACACGTTTTTTTTTTTCTTTCTTTTCTTCTCTTTTTTTTTTTGTTTTGTTTTTTTTTTTTTTGTTTGTGGGCCGTACGGACAGATCCGTACGGATCTGGACGTACGGCCACGTGGCTTGTGGGCCACGGCCTGTGGGCCATCCCCCCTTTTTTTTCTTCTTCTTTTTTTTTTCTTTTTTTTTTTGTTTTCTTTCCCTCCCTTTTTTTTTCAAGAAAGTTTCTTTTCTCTTTTTTTTTTGTTTTATTTCCCCTTTTTTTTTTTGAGAAAGTTTCTTTTCCTTTTTTTTTTTTGTTTTGCTCATCATGATAATGCCCCCTTTTTTTTGGCAAACCTAGATGTTCATGCATGCATTCAATTGTAGATTAAATTTGTAGCATGATGTGATAGCATACCTGAAAGTTTTCGCAATTTTGGGAATTTGGAGCTCGCAACGATGTTGAGCCCTTCCTGATTTTGCGGAGACTTTGAGGTTTCGAAAGTTTGGAGTTTCGGAGCTCGCAGCGATGTTGAGCCCATCTTCAAGCTTTCTATATCTTTCGGGATAGTTCCTTTTCTTCGGAATTGCCCCGTCATCATGTCAAAATTTCGCCAGATTTTTTTTTAGCGAGATTCTGTCATCTTGATGTTTGATCTTTTTCTTTTCCACCCTTTTCAGGTGGTTCCTCCAGAACGAACAAGGGTAAAGAGCCTGCTACAAGCGTACCTCGCCGATCTTCTAGATCTTCTAATCCGGCCATTCAGCAGGCTTTTGAGAAGGTCCAGTATGTTGAGCGAAATCTGGAAGAGTGCGACTCCCTCAACAGAGATGAGATGAGGCAGCGACTGATCACTCTCAAGGGAGAGGAATTCTATAAGATCATGGTAAGCAGTCGTCCATGGGTGATGGAAGATCAGAGCGTTTTGCCCAAGCCTACCTTCTTCTTTGGTGATGCAGTCCCTGATGACATGACATACCCGAGGAGATGTTTTCAGTTTTCTTTCACAGCAGATGGCGAGAAGAAGACTGTTGCTACCCGGTCGACGTTTGATCGCACCGTCTCGATTCTGAACCTTGCCCCCACGTGCTCTAAGAGGGAAGATCCTCCAAGCTGGGTGAGAAGGACAAATGTAATCAAGACCGGGGTTTTTATTGGCGGTTCTCCTGGATATACGGAGAGGTCGCCTGTTGACATGGACCTGTTGATGCCATCCAGCGGCTACCAGGGCTCTGATTATCAGTCGGTCGATTTGAGACAGGTGGGCCTTGGTATTTTCAGCGGTGACGGTAGCAATTGGATCAAGCCTTTTCGACTTCGTGGCCGTTTCAATGCTGACTCCGAGTGGAAGTCGCTGACTGATCGCGTCCTGCTGATTGGTAGTGCCGTTTTGAAGGATGCCGGGATTTTTTATGCGGTCCGCGCCTTTAGGGAGACCGTGATCTTTTCCGATGAGGCCTTCATGGCTATGCTGGAATCATTCCTCCCACAAACCAATACCTTCGTTGTGACGAATGGCAAGATTGGTTTTTCTTTGAAGGAGCTGTGCGCCATTACTGGATTGCCCATCCTCGGCAAACTCTATGAGGAGTTTATGCCGATTGACAGCGTCCTCGAGTGGCAGTCTGAGGAGTTTAGGCTTCTGTACTTTCAACTCGTCGCCTTCTATGATTTTTTGAAGCAGAAGGAGGGTTTGAAAGTTAGATCCAGCAGTTGGAAGAGTTCTAGCTCTTCATTCCCTAACCTTTTTTATAGCAGGGAGTCTTCTGATAGCGTGACCCAGGAAGCCGGAGCTCAGGATCCAAGTTCAAAGAAGATCTTGGCCATGCAAGAAGAGTTGAGAGATTTCTGTGCAAGTACAAACGCCATATGTCCTGACATTGCACTGCGGAGAGATCTCGCTGTTTACCTCACTTATTGGCTTGGTGAGGCTATTTTTGCTGGAGGAGATGGAATGCACATCAGGCCGCATTGTATTTTTCCGGCTTGTCAGATGGCGTTTGGAGAGCAGCTTGCTTTGGTGCCAGCTCTTTACTCCTACCTGTGTACCGAACTGCAGGCTGCTGTTTTTTTTGGTTCGGCTTGGGCTTCCCATGAATAGGGTATTTTCGGCCCATATCTTTTATTCGTGGTATGTATACCACTGTCCTGGCTTCCACCGGCTGGGTGCTGCACAGGATGATGATCCTCTGATGATTCGACTGGCTAAGGGCAAAGCCGTGTCCGAATCACTTTTGTTTGCCCGCATGAGGATCCGACGGTTCAGGGACGTCGAAATGGGGCAGTCTTCAGTGAAGCTTTCTCCGGAGTTGCGGAAGAAGGCTTTTGATTTTGGTGCCTCCCGAGACTCTACCAGGGCGGGGTCGGGAAGGCATTATTCCTTGACGAATGCAGAGAGAGAGTGGCTTTTCAGCATACGTGTCGGCACGATGGTGTACCATAGACATCTTTTCGTCGACATCCAGCCATATGTACCCTCTCGCTTTGCTTTGCAGCTGGGCTTTTCTCAAGGCGTTGTTGGAGCGCCTTCAAGCATGGTGAAGCGCTTTGGAGGCTTACAGGATGGGAGAAATGCATGGGCTTTCTATAGTGCTGAAGACACTACAGCCATGATTTCTTATCCTGTGTTGCTGACTTCCCGGACTGCCGGCTTTGCGAAGTGGTTCGCGGAGAGCTTTTCGGCATATCGGGGGCTTTCCAGGAAGGAGCTTGATGTGAAGCTGGCATCTGGAAAGGGCCTTGGAAAGTCGGATGGGATCCGACGAGAGGAAGTTTGGGCCTTCCTTTCTGGAGAGAAGCACAAGATAGGCTTTCTCGGTGACCAGGGCGTCATTGGTTCTGAAGCTGTTCGAGAAATACTGATGAGGCTTTAGAGCAGCTAGAACAGGAGGAAGCCGAACTTGGCGCTTGGATGCAAGCGGCACAGAGGCAAGCTTCCGTGGAGTCTACTGGCAAGAGTAGACCATCCAGTGAGGAGTCAAGTGGGAAACCTGACTCTGACAGCGGGGCAGGTTCCTCTAAGAAGCGAGCCCGCCGGGGTAAGAGGGGGAGGAGTCATCATCGCAGCAAGGTGCAGCATGAGGACTCTCCTGACTTGGAAGTTCCTCTTACTATTAATGAGGATGTGCCAGTGGATGCTGACGAGCCTCCAGAGAAGAGAAGCCGAGAAGAAGAGACCGTCGGTGAAGGTATGATTCTTCCTTTTTCTCTTTCCATTTGTTTTCCTGGGATTTTTCCATGTTCTGATTTGCTTCTTGTTTCTGCTTTTCTCTTTTTTTTTCTAGCAGAGGAAGACTTGGTGATGCCTGAGGTTCCAGTCGATGAGGTGGTGACGGATCCTGTCGAGGCACCTGAAGAAGAACCGAGGGACTCTGGAGTGAATCCAGAATCTCCAATTGGTACGACTTCTTTTGCATTTTTTTTTTTGTCTGTGACTTGGTTTGCTAACACATTTCTTGCCAGCTGACTTGCCACAGGATTCTGATGACTTTGAACCCTCGATGGACGTAAATGTTGATGATGCTTCCAATGAGTTCATGGAGGAGGAAAGTGTTCCGCCAGTCGTCGGAGAAGGTATTTTGTAGTTATAACCCTGATAATGATTTTCAAACAGGATCATATTCATACCTTTTTGTGTTTCTTTGGCAGGTTTTGAAGTGACAGAGGAGGGTCCGTCGCTTCCTTCAGAACCAGAGCAAGGGATGCCAGAGGTTGATCCAGAGGTAGAGACTCCTAGGACCAGTTCTGACAATGTTGAGGAGATACCTCGTGCTGAGATTCCTTCCCGAGCAGGAGCAGCTTCAACTGGAAAGAGTTCTTTTGTTACTCTTTCAACAGATGATGATATGAGCGGCCGACCAACGGAGTTGGGCAAATCTTCAGCTGGGCCATCTCTTCTTTTTGCGAAGAAGGTGGTGGTGCGAGTTCTGAGCTCTTGGATTGAGACTCTGCTTTCTGGGCACTTAGATGCCGGATTTGGGATGGTCCAGCTGTGCGTGAGATTCTCGGTGATGCCGAAGAAGCTGGTCTGGATGTCACAAGTGCCAGGGCGATCGTTGATAGGATCATTGAGCTGGGGTGACAAGTGGTTTGAGACCATGGGTTTTCCTGACGATCAGTTCTTCAAGGAGATGTTCTTGGACCCTGCGGATAAGGCTCAATCTAACCTGGATGAGGCTACAGAAAGCAGGAAGCAGGCAGTCCGAGAGAAGAACTTAGAAGAGCTAACCATCATTGGGCTGACACATGACCTTAACATCCTTGATAGGGAGGTCGATGAGGCCAGGAAACGTCTTGAGCAATTGCAGGCACAAGTCGCTGCCAAGTGGACTGAAATAACAGAGGCTCGTGAAAGGGAGACTGCTCTGATTCACCGGGTTGCGGATGCCAATCGAGTTCTCAAAAGGAAGTCTGATGAGAACAAACAATGGAAAACCGCTCGGGGGAAGCTTCCTGGTGCGAAAGAAGGGTTACAGCCCACCCCAGCATCTCATGGCAGGTTCCTGAAGAAGCGTGCCTTGGAATCCTTGACGGATGAGGCCAAAAGCTTGCTTAAGGAGCTGAACTCTTGGCTGGAAACCATTTTTGATTGAGCTTCTATTTGTTTTTTTTATAACAGAAACTATACCTTTTTCTCTTTTTTGGTACCACTTGTATTATTTTTTTTTTTGTACTTATTTTTTGTAGTGCTTGTGAACACTTTCTTTTTTTTTGGTACCACATGTATTTTTTGGTACTCTTTTTTTGTAGTGCTTGTGAACACTTTCTCTTCTTTTTTTTTTTTTGTTATCCCTATGCTCACTTGAATCTTTTTGTGATAAAAGTAATTGCTAAATGGGATGCTCTCTTTTTTTTGTTATCCCTACGCTCACTTGAATCTTTTTGTGATAAAAGTAATTGCTAAATGGGATGCTCTCTTTTTTTGTTATCCCTACGCTCACTTGAATCTTTTTGTGATAAAAGTAATTGCTAAATGGGATTTGATCAAAAGGTTGTCATTTTGTGAAAATCTTTTGTCAAATGATTGTTTTGGCATGGAAGCCAGGTTTTTGTTTGTGGCATGGAAGCCAATTTTGGCATGAGAGCCAGCTCTTTTTTTTTGTGGCATTGATAGCCGAGTTTTTTTTTTTTTGTGTGGCATCTATAGCCAGTTTTGGTGGCATTGATAGCCGATTTGTGGCATTGATAGCCGGTTTTGTTTTGGTGGCATTGATAGCCGGTGTTTTTTTTTTTTTGAAATCCAAGTTTTTGTTTGTGGCATTGATAGCCGGTTTGTTTTGGTGGCATTGATAGCCGGTTTGTGGCATTTATAGCCTGTTTTGATGGCATTTATAGCCGGTTTGGTTTTCAAAAAATGCAAGTATCGACTAAAAGTCGCCTCCCTGCTGAATGTTCTTGCAAGTATCGATGGAATGTCGCATCCTTGCTCATTCGATTGCGAGTATCGATGGAATGTCGCATCCTCGCGGATTTGGGTGCAAGTATCGATGGAATGTCGCATCCTTGCTTTTCAAAAATTTTGGTTTTGCAGGTACTGACTTGATGTCGTTTCCCCACGATTTTTGAAATTTGTGGTTTTCTCGAACCTTTGGGTTATGGATATCAACTGAAATGTTGCGTCTCCATGGTTTTTTAGGTTTTTTCGAACCTTTGAGATTTGGGTTGTGGATATCAACTGAAATGTTGCGTCTCCATAGTTTTTTAGGTTTTTTCGAACCTTTGAAATTTGGGTTGTGGATATCAACTGAAATGTTGCGTCTCCACAGTTTTTTAGGTTTTTTCGAACCTTTGAAATTTGGGTTGTGGATATCAACTGAAATGTTGCGTCTCCACAGTTTTTTAGGTTTTTTCGAACCTTTGAAATTTGGGTTGTGGATATCAACTGAAATGTTGCATCTCCACAGTTTTGGATTTTGCAAGTACCGACGAAATGTCGCTTCCTTGCGATTTTGGAAGTGTCGAACGTGGTTCGCTTGCTTCCGATTTGTGCGAGTATCGACTAAGCGTCGCTTCCCCGCGGTTTTTGAAAAACCATTTTTTTTTGTTTAAAGACACGAGGGTCATAAGTTTTGACCTAAAACCATTTTGGCGGTAAAAGGCAGGGTGGACTAGGGTAGAAATCCCTGAATCCAGATTTTGTTTCAAACCATAAATTTTGGGTTCAAGGGTTGAAAAGTTAAGGAAAGGTTCCTAAACTTGGTTTTTTTTTTTTTTGAACAATGAAACGATGAAAGTAAGCATTGTTTAAATATCTAGAAATTTCAACATTTGATATGAAAATTCTAAAAAAAGGCGGGTTTAGCGAGCGTGTACCTGGAAACCGGTTTTGGCCGTACAGGCATTGCTCTTACCCAGTTGGGTAAGTCTTCAAGGGTAGTACCGCTTTAAGAACTTGCCGTTGATGGGCAGCATACATCTGTCACCTTCCATGTTTAGGAGTGCGTATGCGCCGTTGGAGAAAACCTTGTCGATGACGTAGGGTCCCTCCCATTTTGGCTCAAATTTGCCTTTGGACTTGTGAGCGAAGACCATTGGTCTTTTTACCGCAAGAACCAAGTCACTCTTTTTGTAGGCGCGTTGCCTGACCTTTTTATCGAAAGATCCTGCCATGCGTGCTTGGTAAAGTTCAATGCTTTGTTGAGCTTCGAGCCGTCTCTCATCGAGATTGTCCAGCTCATGGAGTCGCAATTTGACATTGCTTTCTTGAGTCGTCATTTTGCAAGGATACCCTCAAGGAAGGAATTTGTACTTCCAAGGGCACGACAGCTTCGCATCCATAGACTAAGGAGAATGGTGTGCTATGGGTTGGTCCTCGAACGGTGGTTCGATAGGCCCACAAAGCTTCAGACATTTTGTCGCTCCAGTCTCTTTTGTGACTAGAGACCATTTTTTTGAGGATTTTGCAGAGTGTCTTGTTGAAAGCTTCTGCTAACCCGTTTGCTGCCGGATTGTATGGAGTCGAAGGACAGCTTTGGATTTTGTATTTGTCGCAGAACCTGTAGAATCGATGATCCCGGAACTGTGGTCCGTTATCATGGATGAATCTTTTGGGTATGCCGAAACGACAAATGATGCTGGTGCGCAGGAAATGAAGGACTGATGAGGTCTTCATTTCGTTAAACGCAAATGCTTCTGACCACTTGGAGAAATAATCCGTAGCGGCGAAGATGAAGCGATGACCTTTGCTCGAAGGGGGAGAAATAGGACCTATGATGTCCATACCCCAGGCTTCGAAAGGCCATGAGATCGCTGTAGGATGCAGCCATTCTGGAGGCATGTGAATGTAATCTCCATGAACTTGGCATTGTTGGCAGCGCTTAGCAAATTGCATTGCGTCAGCTACCATGGTAGGCCAGTAATATCCTAACCTTTTTATCTGATCATAGAGCTTAGGTCCAGCCTGATGAGCTCCGGAAAGACCAGCATGAACTTCTTTGAGTGTTTCTTCAGCCTCTTGTTGTGACAAGCAGCGTAGAAGTACTCCGTTGAAGGATTTCCTGTAAAGGATTTTTGAAGGAATAACCAAATGAGAGTTTGGGGTTCGCCTTTGGATGCTTACCCGTTCTTTTGGATCTTCAGGTAGGATTCTGAACATAATGTAATCAATGAACGGATCCCTCCAATCGCCGATTGAAGTTTGAAGGATTGAAATCCGACTTCCGACCACTTGGTGGCATTCAGCAACTGCTTGGTGTGTGTTAAGAGGAGGAAGGATTCTCCTTTCGCACACTGTGATTTGCATGTTTTCCCCTTCCTGGATTGCCATGGATGCGGCAAGTTCGGCTAGGGCATCTGCACGTATGTTTTCACCTCTACGAATGTGGGTGATGTGACAGATGTCAAACTTTTGCAGAAGTGATTGTGCCTTGTTGTAGTAAGGCAGCAAATCTGGCTTCCTGACTTCAAATTTCTGATTCATCTGGTTGACGATCAATTGAGAGTCTCCAAAGACTTCCAGCATGGTGATACCGGATTCGATGGCGAGTTCCAATCCTAAGATCAGAGCTTGATATTCAGCTGCATTGTTTGTGCATGGTTCCAGTAGCGAGAAAGCGTGTGGAATCATGTATTTGTCGGGGCTAACAAAGAGGATGCCAACTCCCGAGATCAGCTGTCTTTTTTCATTCGTCCTAGTTGCACCGTCAAAGTACATGTCCCAGGAGGCACTTTGTGAGAAAGTCTCCACATTGTAGACTGGTTCGTCTGGGAGATCATCTCTGAGCGGAGAATCTTTAGGCAATGGATGCTCTGCGAGGAAGTCCGCTAGAGCTTGCCCTTTGATTGTTTTTTGTGGTACATACCTAATATCAAATTGTGACAGAAGGATGGACCATTTTGCCAGTCGAGCATTGAGAGAACCTGCTTTGTGACAAGGACCTTCAAAAGGTTGACCCTCGAGACCAGGTATACTGTGTTGGAAAGCAAGTAGTGACGCAGCTTTTGTACGGCGAACATCCCTGCAAGACATTCTTTTTCGACTGGAGAGTAGCGATGCTCTGCACCTACTAGCATGCGGCTGAGGTAATATAGAGCAGCTTCTTTTCTTTGATCATTTTCTTGCGCAAGCAGAGCTCCCAAAGAGTGATCAAGGGCTCTTGTGTACAAGATGAATGGTTTTTCAGTGGTAGGAGCAGCTAACACTGGAGGTTTTGTCAGGTATGACTTGATGTCTTGGAAAGCAGCTTCACAGTCAGCATCCCAGACAAAGTTTACACCTTTTTTCATCAATCGGGAGAATGGACGGCATTTCCCCGAAAGATTGGAGATGAACCGTCTGATGTAGGCTAATCTCCCTTGAAGCCCTTTGAGTTCTCTCAAGGTTCTTGGAGAGGGCATTTCTAGAATGGCTTTGACTTTTATGGGGTCAAGCTCTATTCTAGCTTTCCGAACTAAGAATCCGAGGAACTTACCCGACGAGACGCTGAAGAAGCATTTCAAAGGATTCATTCACAGTTTGTGTTTGCGAAGCCGGAGTGTAAGTGCTCTCATCAGACGATGCTTCGGAAGAGCTATAATCCCGAATTATCACATTACAGGAAGCTCTGACGGGAGACGTTGCCTGATCGGAGTCAGACTCATCCTCGGATGTAAGAGTATCGTCTATCCAGCAATTTTCTCCATTTTCAGGAGTTAAGGGAGGATGTACCTGGTGGTCTTCAGGGACTTCAGGCTCTGGATTGCGAGGAGGCTCATTGACGCGTTCTTGCTCTTGTTCTAGAGCGAGTCGCTACAAGATCCTTGCATATTCTTCAAGATCAGGCATGGGAGCCGGATCTTCTTCTTCATCAACTCTTTGTGGCTCAACATGGTTGATTTCCACTGGAGTAATGAGAGGTGCTGGGTCAGCAGCATTTTCTTGTACAGCTTCTTGGTCTTCTTCATCATCAGACCAAGATCCTTGTGGCTGTAGGGGGTTATACCAGATTACTAGCATAAGATGAGACTCAGGAACCCATTCTTCATCGGAGAGATATTCTCCTGTTTCAAGGGACTCCTCCCACTCATCTGTGTAGTTGGATTCGAATCCATCATCGGTGTCGCTGGACTCGTATCCATCAATGGAGAATCCAACTACCGAATTGCAAGAGTATGATGCCTCCTGCATGGCTTCTTTGAATTGAGGTGGCATGAAATCACTGAGAGTGAATTTCCTTACCCCTTCGAAGTCTCTGGAAAGGATGTTTTTGTTGCCTCCAGTGAAGCGGTAGAGGAAGCCTCTGCCTTTTCTTTGACCTCTAGTTTTGGCTGGGTCTTCTCTTGCCGTTTGAGCTTGAGGAGATGTTTCCTAGCCTGCCTTCGCTGTTGAGCTGTAGGGTTTGTTTTCACGACCTCCCAATTTTCATCTTCCAGGAGATCGGGATGTACCCATATCGGTTGTCCGTCTGGTGTCGGGTAAGGAACCAGTTCCTCAGACGCTTGGATTGAGTTTATCACCTCGAAGGAAGTAATGGTCTTCTTCGGTGATTTTGATGTTTGTCCACATGTCACCATGTTGACGGAGGCAGACCCATAGTTTTTGTCAAAGGTGATGACTCCGTTTTTCCACATCTCGTTTATTTTCTCTCTCACAACGAAGCATTGATTGAGAGGATGTGAGATCATCTGGTGGTATGGACAGTACCGAGGATCGTTGGTTTTGCCAACATCACCCGGTCTTTTTGGTTCAGGCAAGGTGAGCTTGCCGTTTGCCACAAGAGCCCCGAAGATTTCATCAACATCTTCATCAAACGGGTATTTCTTCTCTACTCGTTCTTTGAAGGCATCTGAGAGTTCAGGTCTCTTACCAACAGCTTTGTTTTCAGCTTTCGTTGGTGGCTGAGGAGCTGACTTGGTCTGCACATTGAGGACCTCTTTTTTCTTTGATTTAGAGGTTGCAATGGCGGTTGGCTCTTTTCTTGATGATTTCTGACTGTTGAGGTCTTTAATCACCGTTTCAGCTTCCATGGAAGCTTCTAGGAGTTCTCTCAGGTTTTTTGATTTGTTGCCGATGATCATGGAGTGGATTCTGGCTCTCAAGTTGTTTCGGCAGATGTCGACTAGCGACGCTTGTGGCAATACATCAGAGCATTTGTATGCCATTGCTTTCCACTTGTGAATGAAGTCATATGTTGATTCATTCTCCCCCTATTTTAGGCTGCACAGCTGAGCCATAGTAGCGGGATGATCTTCACCTTTGAAGTGAGTCAGGAAGCGTGTCTCTAGCATGGCCCAGTTTTGGATTGAGTCCTCCAGCAGAGTGGAGTACCAATCGAAGGCCGTACCT
Source organism: Litsea cubeba (assembly GCA_012931725.1). Classification (NCBI taxonomy): domain Eukaryota; kingdom Viridiplantae; phylum Streptophyta; class Magnoliopsida; order Laurales; family Lauraceae; genus Litsea; species Litsea cubeba. The sequence goes on from CM022949.1 coordinate 56,791,984, forward strand.
TTTAGGGTACTTGCAAAGAGGCGGATCTTGAGTGCATCTTGGTCCGCGATAGCTCCCGTCAGGATCTTGAAGTGGATGACGTGCTGTCTGGCTGATCCTTTCCCCGTATATGTTTGGAGAGTAGGATGCTTGAATTTGGTGGGGAACGGGACCGAGTCCATCCATAAGGGATATGGTGGCTTGATCCCATGCTCCTTGAGTATATCCTCTTCTTTTGCTTTGGCGAGGATACTGTTTACGTCCTTTTTGGTAAGGGCGCGTGACTCATTTTCTTCTCCATTTACCTCGTCGTTTTGATGATTCGGAGGAGGTTCATTGTTCGCCTGATTTTGGAAGGCGAGGAGAAGGTTTTCCATCAGAGTTTCAATCCTCTGTTGGCCCTGTTCCAACTGCTGGATGCGGGTGATCGCATCTTCTGGAGGTGGATTGCGGGGGTGGTGGCTCAGAATTTGTAGCCAAGACATTCATCCTTCGTGATTCGAACGAAGAAACTGTCCTGGTGACTGAGCTGGGGCTCATTCTTTTTGAAGAAGAGCTCGAGGAAGGATCACTCTGCTGTCCTTTGCTTGAAGGAGCAGGGGATTCTTCTGAATGTCTTCTTGTCCTTGAGACGCTGCGGGTCATCGGACGTCGGACATGGATTTTTGTTGCTGACTTTTGGCGCCTTCTGGTTTTTCCAACCATATGGACGGCAGCAACTTGGTTGGGTCTTTCTTTTTCGACCCATTTGGGAGAGACTTGAAGTGTAGGAGGCTGGGTCCTTTGCTTCTCTAGTCTCTTTTGCCGGTATGACGCGCGGCGGCGTATGCGACGGGCAATTTGAGCTTCAGTCAGCTCTGGCTGGGCTTTGACGATGAAGGATGTGCTCCCTCGGGCGCAGCAGCCGAGCCTGTCTTCTTTGCAACTGGGTAAGGACAGGATGCGAACCCTGTCCTTCGCCTATTGCAGCGAAGCTTTGAATTTTTGAAGTTCGGCCCCTGTAGAGATGAAGGGTCGAACTGCTGGTTTGTAGGCCTTAGCAGGTGCTTGTAGAGGCCTTGTGATGCATGACTTGATTTTGGGCTTGTAGGAACAAGCCGGCTCATGCTGGGATGACTTGGAAGTCAGGTTGGAGATGGGTCTCTCCTCTTTCATGTAAGCAAGAGGGTAGAACTGGTTCTCCTTGAGTGGGGCCAGGAATGCTGGCTTAGTGGATGTTTGGGACCTTCTTTGCTTTGGTGAAGGTCTTGGGGACCAAGTCTTGGGATAGACCTGGTTGCTTGCAGGTCGAGGCTTCGTGGGGCTGCCACGGGCTTCAGGCCTTCTGGTGCTCGCCTTTGGTGTCACGGTAGTGACACGTTGAGAGGCGAGTTTCTACTTCTTGGAGGGAGCAGTTTGTTCCTCAGGAAGTGGGAATGGTCCCAGCGTCCCAAAGACGATAGTCCGGGGAGTCGAGGTCGACCCGGAGTTCAGAGAGTTACCGAGGGAGTTGATGCATCGGCAGCTGATGGGGCGCTTGTAAGTGCGCGAGGTTTGCTTCTGTTGAAGCATGAGTTGGTGCTTGTTTTCATCGAAAGTAATGGTTAGTGAAGCTGCCATTGTTAGTTTTTTTTCGAAAATTTCTGAAACAAGACCACATCCATCAGTAATCACAAGAATATAATGATCATAAATGGGAAGTTCTATGGTTTCGTCTTTTCAAATTGCTAGAGGAAGATGACCCAAGCAACATGAAGAAGCCAAAACGCCATAGAGGGTACAATTGTTCTGATCGCAGGTATGGTAAGCCCAGAATGGGCATCCCAGTGACTGCTAGAAGCAATTGAAAGTCCTTGGGATCCTAACCCTAGAGGGGGGGTGAATAGGGTGAGCTACTAATAGTGACTAACTATGACCAATTTTAATTTTCTATAAACTAACTAGTCACTAGTGATGATAACAAGCACAATGCGGAAGCTAAATACATACAATCATCACAAGAGCATGCACCACAACACAATATTTATAGTGGTTCGGCCAACGTGCCTACATCCACTACCGGCTTGTGTTCCTCACACCCCACCGGATTTCCACTATTATGCTTTTCAAAAGGCTAAGCAATAACCTCTACAATATGCTTTCCAAGGATAAGCAATAACCTTACAATGTTGTTTTTCAAGGCTTAACAACAACCTATACAACTATGCTTTTCTAGGCTAAGCAATAACCTTACAATGTGCTTTTATAGGCTAAGCAATAACCTTTACACAATGCTTTTCTTAGGCTAAGCAATAACCTTTACAATATCGATTTTTCTCAAAGAAAGTGTCTTCACAAAACACTCTTATGAGATTACAATTTAAGCTCAATAAAAATTTCCTCTAAATAGGCAAATATGAAATTGTAAAACAACTCACACAAACACACTAAGAATTACAAAGATGAATGCTTATGAGGTGTGTGTGTGAAAACTTCAATCAAGATTAAAATTAAAGCTCAATCTATTTTATGCTTAAAGCAATTCAAAAGTTTAATGCTCATAAAAATATTTGATTGAAGTGTTATGCAAATCACATGTACAAAAATACTAACTTGTAAATGATTTATGAAAATCAAGATGACACAAGTTGTATGAAATTAATTTATCCTAAACATGTGATGCATATGCAATGTTGTTTTCAAAATGAAAGTTTAACTAAAGATCAAATGAATGAAAACAACAAAGATGATTCAAACAAGTTAATGTATCATGCTATAAAGAAATCAAAGATTTTGGCTAAGCATGATTTACAAAGTTTAAAACAAAACTTGGTTTGAAATCAAGGGTGAAGAATCCTATGACTTAAATCAAAGATTAAGGAAGTAGAGGATTCAACACATCATAGTTTATATGCTAAAATCATTTACCAATAATTTAACAAAGCATAAAACAATGATTAAGAAAAGCAAAGGCTTACTTGGTGATTTAACTTCATTAATCCAAGCTTTAGCTTTTGCTAATGACCCTCTTGGTCTCTCTTAGTTCATCCCCTTTTTCTTCTCTTCAAACACCTCAAGAAGGCTTAAGAGCTCCAAAATGTTCAACACTTTTTCAAAGGGAATGAACCCCTTTTTATACTCAAAAAGTGAGTATCTGCGAGTGCCCGGTCGACCCCATGACAGGCCCGGTCGACCCCATCCAAACGGTCAGAAAAATGACCGTTGGAGAGCCAAACGGCTCTCTGCCCAGTCGACCCGCAGTGTACGCGGTCGACCGGGATGTGTACCCGGTCGACCGGGTACACTGGGCCCTGGGCACTTTTCCCAATTTGCATACTTTTGCAATTTTCAAAGATTTTTGATGTGGGACTTGTTGGGGCCATTAAATCAAGCTTGAAACATGATTTAAATCAATCTAAGTATTTTTTAAAATCATGAATCATAAAAAGCCACAAATCATTTGAAACTTTAAAACTTAGGCTAAGCTTGAATTTTGAAATTCCTTTTACGAAATCAATTGCATCCACAATTAAAACCAATTCATGCATAAAACATGAGTTTTACCATATTTAAAAAACAATGCATGGATAAAATAAGATTTCAATGTTTTCTAAAATAATGCAAGTGTGAGAAATCAAATGATGATTAAAATGATATGCATCCATCAAATTGCAATACACAAAATTCCTAACAATCTCCCCCTTTGCAATTTGATGGCAAACCTTAACTTAACACTAAACCTCACACTAAGTCTTCAGCTCCTTGGCTTGACGCGGCTTGAAATCTTCGGATGCTCCTTCACTTAGCTTGGGCTTTAGCTCTTTTGATCTTCATTCTACTTGTCCTTAGCTCCAAGCTTTCTTTCTTTTATCTTCTCTCCCCCTTAGACCAAGCACTCTCTCTCCTTGGTCTTTCTCTCCCTTTGCCATTGAATGCTCTCTCCCCCTTTGATCTTTCTCCCTTTTTGGGTAGCTAGAGCATTTTCTCCCCCTTAATCCTTTCTCCCCCTTTGCCATTAAATTGCAAAGGTAGCAATTGAAGAAAGGTACCTACACACATGAAACAAGGAAAATACCTTTAGTAGCACCTGTTAACAAATGAAATCGAAAATGAAATACTTAACAGGCTATTATGCATGTGAGTAAGTTATAAGGGAATAGCAATGGTGAATTTGATCATCTCTAATGCTTCCTTAGAAGGTTTACTCCCCCTCAATCCATAATCTTCTTTTGTCATACTTTTGACAAGAATATAACTATTAGATGCAAGAAGAAGATGGTTTAACCAATTGAGGGATAACTTCAAGGGAAGGATTAGATACCAATTGATAATGATTAACTATAAGGCTCAATGATCAAATTACCAAATTGGAGAGAAACCAATTGACCTATAAGCTTAAGGAAAGTTGAAGAGCAAGGTCAATAGGTTAATCTATCATGGATACCAATTGAAATAAGAACCATATCAATTGAGATTTAAGAGTATGACTTATTAGCTCAATCACTCTAACATGGACTTAAGGAATGTAACTAGAAGGATTAATCCAAGTTAGAGCTATCCATGATGATAAGGGGTTTACTAAACATAGCATCAAATAATATAACTATGAAAATCATATGCTATGTAAATTTTGAATTCATTTCACTCAATCATAAAATATGACTATCAAGTGTAAGATGAGTGAAATGAAATTCAAACCATGATGCCTACCTCAATCATTAACCAACCAATATTATTAACACATAAACATGGTGGTCACGAGATTTAACCAAATAAGCAAGAGAGGTGGCAAACATGACCATTTATGAAGCTAATGGAATGTGACATGGAACAAAGACATATTACTATCAAGTTTAATCCAATGTGCACAAGGTTTATCACAAATATATAACATCAATTGGAAGTTATACTAATTGAAAATGATATCATTTGATTACCAATTGAATATGGAACATGTTTGAGAGCAAGCATGTGACAAACACAAGATTCCATCAAGCAACATAAATGAATATTCATCACTTTAATGATATAACTATTGAGCATAGTGATGAACATGAGAAATTGCATTTTGAAAATATATGACTTATAAGAATATGCAATTTCCAAAGTGTCAACCATATGAATACAACATCTAAGAAATCCATCATTCAAGAGATATAACTATGTAATTCAAGAAATGAATTTCAAAGAGGTTCATATGATCAAACACTACTATGAGGTTGAAACATGTATAAGTATGACATAACAAGGAAAATACACATGAATCAACAACATAACCATCCATATCAAATAATAACTAGAAAGCATAAAGGATGGATTTTTGGGTTCTAGTATGGTAACTACAAAAATGATTTAAAGAACACAACCATACATGGAACAAATAAACATTTGCATATAAAGTAATGTAACTAATGAAAGAACATAAATGCAAATGCAATCATGACCAACAAAAAAAAAATTTACCTATAAAGGATAGGTTGGTCAATGAGGTCCAAGGCCCTAAGGTTTGTCTATTTGTCTAACTTTGGGAATCCACCTAAGGTCTTGGGATGGATGAACTTTGAGGTCTAACTTAAACTTCTCACCAACTCTAGGAGATTTGACTTGATAAATTTTTAACTTAGACTTATCACCTTGAAATTTAGATTTGACTAAATTTAGCTTAGATTGGTGATTAGTCTTTTGGGGTTGGTGAGTTTTCTTCTTAGGGGATTGATTTCTTTTCTTCTTATTTCCTCCATTTATTTGACTTTTGAATTTTAGATTTAACTTAGCAACTTTATTCAAAAGTTCTTTCATTTGTTGTGTTATGGGAGGAAGATTGAGAAGCTTTTTGTTAATAGATTCTTTTAGAGTTGGTTTAACTTGTTTAACCTTTTTAGAATCTATTTTAGGAGACTCCTTTTTAATAGGTTTTACTTGTTTAGTCTTTTTGGAGTCTTCCTTGGTTTTTAGTGTCTTATCCATCATAGAATTTGATTTACCTTTCTTTGGTTCAAATATGGATTTAGACACATTGCTTCTTCTTTGTTTGCACTCAAACCTAAAATGTCCTTCAATGCCACAATAATTACATTTAGACATGGGCAAAGAAGTGTGAGTGCTAGAGAATGAGGACTCACCTTTCACAAAAGTGTTGGTGAATTTAGGGTCATATGAGGTATTCCTATCAAATCCAAGACCCGTCCTATCTCCTTTTGATTTACCCAATTTAAATAACTTTTCCAATCTTTCTTCACTTTGGGTAAATTTGCACTCATACTTTTGTTTGTATGTTTCAAGTTGAGTGACTTTGGTTTTAAGGGTTGAATTCTCATTTTTAACTTTAGTTAGTTCTTGTTCAATTCCCTTAAATTTGATTAGCTCTTCATTGGCAAGTTTTAACTTCATTTCAAGTTCATTAACAACATTAGATCCAAGTTCTAAGGTGTTTAAATTATTTTGAGCATTTGACAAGTTTTCCATTGAAATTGTCAACTTGGATCTTAAATGGATAATGTTCTCATCTTGTCTTTTTAAAGTATCTCTTAGACTTAAATTTTCTTTCTTAAGCTCATCACAATTTATCTTTGTTTTATTTAGTTCAATTTGAGCATTAGATAAATTTTCCTTAGAGATACTTGACTTAGATTCAAGATTGTTAAAGTCTTTGTCTTGCCTTTGTAATTGATCTCTTAGTTTAGAATTTTCCTTATTAAGATTGTCATAACCTATCTTTAAATCTTTTAATTCATCTTGAGCATTATATAGGTTATGCAAAGAGATCATGAACTTAGATTCTGTACAATTTATTAATTCTTCTTTTTCTCTAAGTTCATCTTTTGAAGAGACTAATTCTTGGTTTAGCCTTTTGGATTCTTCTTTTAATCTTTTATTCTTCTTAGAAAGCTCAAAGGACCATGTGTACAATTCCTCATAAGCTTCATTTTCATCATATTCCTCTTCTTTTAATTTAGATTTAGATTCATTCATTTTAATGTTAGAATCTCCAATAGATGGAAGAAGGAGGGGTCTAGAGGAATCTACACAAGAATCTACAAAGTCTAAACTAGTGGAATCCATTCTAATGATTTTCATGGAAGCACAACACTAGGGTTTTGACTCTAGGTTTTTACACCTAATCAAGAGTTCCAAAACGCTTGATCCTAAAATAGAGCACGAGGCTCTGATACCAATTGAAAGTCCTTGGGATCCTAACCCTAGAGGGGGGGTGAATAGGGTGAGCTACTAATAGTGACTAACTATGACCAATTTTAATTTTCTATAAACTAACTAGTCACTAGTGATGATAACAAGCACAATGCGGAAGCTAAATACATACAATCATCACAAGAGCATGCACCACAACACAATATTTATAGTGGTTCGGCCAACGTGCCTACATCCACTACCGGCTTGTGTTCCTCACACCCCACCGGATTTCCACTATTATGCTTTTCAAAAGGCTAAGCAATAACCTCTACAATATGCTTTCCAAGGATAAGCAATAACCTTACAATGTTGTTTTTCAAGGCTTAACAACAACCTATACAACTATGCTTTTCTAGGCTAAGCAATAACCTTACAATGTGCTTTTATAGGCTAAGCAATAACCTTTACACAATGCTTTTCTTAGGCTAAGCAATAACCTTTACAATATCGATTTTTCTCAAAGAAAGTGTCTTCACAAAACACTCTTATGAGATTACAATTTAAGCTCAATAAAAATTTCCTCTAAATAGGCAAATATGAAATTGTAAAACAACTCACACAAACACACTAAGAATTACAAAGATGAATGCTTATGAGGTGTGTGTGTGAAAACTTCAATCAAGATTAAAATTAAAGCTCAATCTATTTTATGCTTAAAGCAATTCAAAAGTTTAATGCTCATAAAAATATTTGATTGAAGTGTTATGCAAATCACATGTACAAAAATACTAACTTGTAAATGATTTATGAAAATCAAGATGACACAAGTTGTATGAAATTAATTTATCCTAAACATGTGATGCATATGCAATGTTGTTTTCAAAATGAAAGTTTAACTAAAGATCAAATGAATGAAAACAACAAAGATGATTCAAACAAGTTAATGTATCATGCTATAAAGAAATCAAAGATTTTGGCTAAGCATGATTTACAAAGTTTAAAACAAAACTTGGTTTGAAATCAAGGGTGAAGAATCCTATGACTTAAATCAAAGATTAAGGAAGTAGAGGATTCAACACATCATAGTTTATATGCTAAAATCATTTACCAATAATTTAACAAAGCATAAAACAATGATTAAGAAAAGCAAAGGCTTACTTGGTGATTTAACTTCATTAATCCAAGCTTTAGCTTTTGCTAATGACCCTCTTGGTCTCTCTTAGTTCATCCCCTTTTTCTTCTCTTCAAACACCTCAAGAAGGCTTAAGAGCTCCAAAATGTTCAACACTTTTTCAAAGGGAATGAACCCCTTTTTATACTCAAAAAGTGAGTATCTGCGAGTGCCCGGTCGACCCCATGACAGGCCCGGTCGACCCCATCCAAACGGTCAGAAAAATGACCGTTGGAGAGCCAAACGGCTCTCTGCCCAGTCGACCCGCAGTGTACGCGGTCGACCGGGATGTGTACCCGGTCGACCGGGTACACTGGGCCCTGGGCACTTTTCCCAATTTGCATACTTTTGCAATTTTCAAAGATTTTTGATGTGGGACTTGTTGGGGCCATTAAATCAAGCTTGAAACATGATTTAAATCAATCTAAGTATTTTTTAAAATCATGAATCATAAAAAGCCACAAATCATTTGAAACTTTAAAACTTAGGCTAAGCTTGAATTTTGAAATTCCTTTTACGAAATCAATTGCATCCACAATTAAAACCAATTCATGCATAAAACATGAGTTTTACCATATTTAAAAAACAATGCATGGATAAAATAAGATTTCAATGTTTTCTAAAATAATGCAAGTGTGAGAAATCAAATGATGATTAAAATGATATGCATCCATCAAATTGCAATACACAAAATTCCTAACAGCAATTGTGAACTTAAATTCGACTTATCGAGAAGCAGAGCTTGCTCGAGGTAAGAAGAATATAAAGTTGGAGTTACAGATGTGCCGGTCGCAATACAGTAGACCCTCAAAGGGCGTACAAGTACCGCTAGACACAAATGTTTTGAGACCGCATCTATGAGATGAGATTCTCTGTTTTGAAAGGTCAAAATTGGATTCATCAAAGAGAGCAGATGGTATTCCAATCTAAACACGGGCTCAGCGATTTCTGCGAGCGCCAGTGCTCAGAAAGAAATGAACCATAATTTCTCGAATCTGAATCTAAAAATGACAAGTTTTTTTTTGAAAGGCCAATATCGGGTTCATCAAAGAGACCAAAAGGCACTCCAATCTGAACATGGGCTCAGCGATTTCCGCGAGCGCCAGTGCTCAGAAAGGAGAAGACCAAGATTTCTCCAATCTGAACCCAAACGACGGAAGTTTTTTTTTTTTTTTTTTTGAAGATTTTGAAGATTTTTTTTTTTTAAATCTTTTTTTTTATTTTTATTTGTTTTTTATATATTTTTTTTTAAGATTTTTTTTTTGAAAATTTTTTATTTTTTATTTTTTATTTTTTATTTTAAAATTTTAATTTTTTTAAAAAAATTTATTTTTTTTTAAAAAAATTTGTTTAAAAGACGAGAGAGTACACATAGGCCTCCTAACTCGGTCTTATGAAATCTTGATTGATAGAATTGCCCCCAGGTAAGGGTAGGATTACTTAATGAACCCGTTTGGAGGACCATTGCCTAGAACAGTCAAGCTGTCTCCACACTCTGGACAAGGCTTTTCTTTGAATCAACCATGATCAAAGAACACAGTTGGTTTAACCTTAGTGGTCTATGTCTTTTTTTTTTAATTATATTTTTATTTTATTATATATTTTTTTTAATGAACTCATCGAAGAGAAACGATGGCCCAAAACCTTAGTCGAACAGGCTCAACATTTCTGCAAGCGCGATGAACGATAGGAACGGATCAAGGTTTCTCAATTTTGAATCCAAAATGAGAAATCTAAATTTTTTTTTTATTTATATATATATATTTTTTAGATCTTTAATGAACTCATCGAAGAGAAACAATGGCCCAATCCCCGATCCGAACACGGTCTCAGCGATTTCCGTGAGCGCCAGTGCCCAGAAGGGAGAGGATCAAAGTTTCTCAATTTTGAATCCAAACTGAAAAATCTGATTTTTTTTTTTTGTTTTTTTTTTTTTTGAAAAGAGAAAGAGTGGAAATAAATTCAAAGAATTAGAAATTTCCAAACAAAAATCTCATCTCATTTTTTTTAGATGCGGAATCCAACATAGGCCACCAATTATAAAGTACCCAAGGAATCGAGAAAAGAAATATAAGCATAAAGCAAAATATATGATATGCAAATATTTCATTTCTAGCATCGTGTTTTCAAATAAACGAGTCCCACCGGGTGGAGCCAGCTTGATGGACCGCGCTCCTACTCGGTTCCTACCGAGGTCGGCGGACGTGGGAGTCCGTTTGGTTCCGACCCTTTCGTAACCGGGGGGCAGGGGCGTGCATCAACATTTCTCTTTTTTTTTTGTGAGGGTGTGCCAGATTTTCTATTTTACTTGGAATTGCAAGTGGTGATCCGGAGATCAACCTTCGCAAGTAAAAAGGAAATCAACTTCTTTCAAGTTTCCCATTGCAAATATATTTAACAAAAGAGACATTTTCTTGGTTTGCCGTGAAAGGCGATTTTTTGGCATTTATAGCCGATTTTGGCGTTTATAGCCGATTTTTGGCGTTTATAGCCGATTTTGGCGTTTATAGCCGATTTACAATCCTTATCAATAATGAAAGACAAGAGTTGTGATTTTTGTCTCTTTTGAAAAAATACAAACTACAATGAAAAGCAAGAAAAGGAGGATCTAACTTCTCAGGAGATTGTGGGGGACTCGTTTAGATTGACGGTCGCAAGCCATATGTGGGCTTCGCCATCATCCATGCAGATGAGAACAGAGGATGCTATTGATTCGCTTGGCTTGGCTATAACCTCAGGTTTTTAGAGAACAAAAACCAAAAGAAGGTCCTATGTCCAATGAAAAGCCGAGTAGACGGGCTTGATGTCTAAGCCATTGGCGGCAGAAAGAGAAGGCAAGGACCTTGGGGGGGAGTACCCCCCAAGGGACTTTTCTCACCTTGTTGCGGTGGTCGGTGTAGAACTTCCGCAGAGTTTTCTCTCTTTTTTCTTTCTCTGGATTTCTGTGCTTTGTCTGTCTGTGTGTTTGTGCTTTTTTCTGATGATCTTTTCTTCTTGGAGAGCTCTCCTATTTATAGGCTTTTAGGTAGCCATTTAGGAGGGTTTATGAGCTTTGATTGTCATAAAGCTACATAAAGGGAGGAGTTACAGAATTGAATTCTTTATTTTGTAACTCCTTTTTCTTGGCTTCTGATTGGCCGGAGGAGATTGAGGGCATTTAATCGCCTTTAATCGCCATGATGGGAGGAGTTTCATGGGTTAAATGCCATGAATCTCTTGACTAGTAACTCCCGGATGCTTGCTTGTGATTGGTCCGTCCAAAGAAATGGATTAATGACTGTAATAAAGCTAGTCAATTAATCGCATTAAGTGGTCGCCGAGCAGTTGAAGAGTCGCGAGCCGTGCCGTGTCTTTTGGGATTCTTCTGGCGATGATCATCGATGAATCTTCATGTAGATCGACATCAGATGACCATGTAATTTCAGGTGTTTGTTGCCAACAGCGAGTCGGTGCCATCTGTCCTGTCGATTTCTCGATCGGTCGGGTAGAAAGCACACTTTTTTTGGTTGACCGGGTGGCGATCAATATTGTTTTCGATACTCTTGATGATTGACCCGTGTTTTGGACGGATGTCAGAGGATTTGGTGTTTCAAAAGCATGAATTTTGGAAAGTACCAGAGGCTGGGCGCTTCGAATCGCGAAAAAACGGCGAAAACCGGGGCCTTCCCGGCGACCCCTGGCCCAGGGTCGCAGGCGACCCTGGGGGGTTTTCCCCCCTTTTGTCCGGTTTTGTGTCCGTTTTTGCTGTTTTTTTTATTCTTTTTTCTTCTGTATTTTTCCTTGACATTTTGACCATTTATTGGCCTGATTTCTTTGTAGGAAACCTAATGAGAATCCTTGCATTTTATTTTGCAAAGTTTCCAATTTCCTGAGAAAGCCGAAGACTTTGTAGCGCAGAGCTGCCGATTTTCCGTCAGAAGCTGAAACTGGGTCAAACGATGTCGGAATGACCTGAAATTTGGTGTGAAGCCTCCTGAGCAATAAATAAGACCAACCATAGGCTTTTGTTTGAGTTTTGAAGCCGTTTGGGGTCCTATCACCAGTAGACTCGCTTTTGTCGCGATGAAGATGTCGCGGTTTGATGTGCGGTCAACCGATGTCCGATTGACTTGAAATTTGACAGGGAACCTATTGGAGTCATTTTAAGATGATCCATAGGCTCTGTCTTGGAAATCATGGTCCCGGAGAGCTTTGCCGCCGAGAGGCCTGATTTGACTTCCGAGCGTCAAACTATGGTCAAATGTTGTGGAAATGACCTGAAATTTGACGTGTAGCCCTTTATAAGCATTTTGAAGCTGTCCATATGCTCTATCTGATGAGTAATGGCCTCGGTGGTTCTCGCCCCCTAGAGGCTTGATTTAGCTGTTCGAGGGTTGATGTAGAGTCAAACGTTGTCGGTTTGACTCGGAACTTGACGTGGAGCCTTTTAGAAGTATTTGAGACCATCCATCGGCTCTGATCGAAGATTTGGTGTCTCCGATGCTTTTGCCACCGAGAGCTCCTTTTCGGCTGTCGGAGAAGCGAAGTTAGGCCAAATGATTTTGAAATGGCCCGAAACTTCTTGTGTACTCCTCTTTTGGCTGTCTTGAAGGATCTTGCAGTTTTTTTTTTATTCTGACAAGATTTGATTTTTGGAAGTAGCATTGTCTATTTATGGCAGGTTGCGACTTCATGTAGCTCTTTGGATCTTGAAGAGGCAAAGTGACATTTTTGGTGTCAACACTTCCAATGCTTGGTCGCACTCAGGGGTCCAATGAAACTTGAAATTCTTTTTTAGAAGATGAAAGAAAGGCCGGCACTTATCTAACGATCTGCTGATGAAGCGATTGAGTGTTGCAGCCATGCCTGTGAGCTTCTGGACCTCTTTTATGGTAGATGGGCTCTGGATGCCCAAAATTGCAGTAATCTGGTCCGAGTTGGCCTCTATTCCTCTCCGCATTACCAGGCTCCCGAGGAACTTGCCAGAGGCTACGCCGAAAGCACACTTAGAAGCATTCAATTTGAGCTTGAACTCACGGAGGACGCTGAAGACTTGGGCCAAATCCGCTAGATGGTCACTGGAGTGCTTGGACTTGAAGACCATGTCGTCAATGTAAACTTCTACTGTCTTGCCGAGCTGAGCATGGAACATCTTGGTGACGAGGCGCTGATAAGTTGCCCCCGCGTTCTTGAGCCCGAAAAGCATCACCTTGTAACAGTAAGTGCCGCGGGGGGTTATGAATGCAGTTTTCTCCTCGCCTGGCTCATGCATCGAAATCTGATGGTAGCCTCTGTAGGCGTTGAGGAAGCTCATTCTGTCGTGGCCAGCGGTGGCGTCGATCATCTGATCAATCTTTGGAAGGGGGAAGCTGTCCTTTGGGCAAGCTCGGTTGAGATCTGTGAAATCCATGCACACCCTCCATTTGCCAGTCTTCTTCTTGACCACCACTGTATTGGCCAACCAGACCGGGTACTGGACCTCCCGGATTGCGCCTGCCTCTAGCAGCTTATCGACTTCTTCGACTACCGCGTCTGTCTGCTACAGCCCTGTCCTGCGGGCTCTCTGTACCACTGGCTTGTGGCTGGGATCCACATTTAGCTTGTGGCACATGACCTCGGGGTCCACCCCAGGCATCTCGCTCGGGGTCCAAGCGTAGACATCCACGTTCTGCATTAGAAATCTTGAGAGCTCGGTTCTCTCCTCTTCGGGCAGCTGGGTGCCGATCAGGAAAAATCTGTCAGGGTCTGCTGGGTCGAGCCTGACTTCGGCTAGATCCTCAATACTCTTCTTGTCAGGATCCCGGCCGATCTCGTCTAGCCCCTTCTCGAACTCTGCCAAATTGACTCGTTCTGGCTCCTTCTCTCCAGGGACCATGGCCAGCATACACTGCCTGGCCAGCTGCTGATCTTCCTCAACTGTGACCACCTCCATCTTGCCTTCCTTGTCTTCAAGCACGAACTTCAGCTTCTGGTGGAGGGAGGAGGGAACTGCTTCCATCTTGTGGAGCCACGTCCTGCCCAGGATAACATTGTAGGGAGAAGGGGCGTCCACTACCAGAAAGTCGGCCATCACGGAGGCTCCGCCCACCTTGGTTTCCAGAGTGACTCTCCCGTTGGGGTAGAGCGGTTTGGCGATGAACCCTATCAGGGGCGCGCGGACCTCGGTCAGATCAGCTTCAGAAAGTCCCATCTTCTTGAAGCACTCATAGTAAAGGACCTCGGATGAACTGCCGGAGTCGACGAGGATCCTCTTCACAGTGAAGTCCTTTAGGCTTGCTTCGATTCTTCCTTCTTAAAGGGCTTCTTACCCCTCTGCTAGAGCTGGTTGCTCCTCTCCTTGGGCCTCGGGCCCTCGTCCTCCCGGGCCTGAATCTCATCCTCCTCCCGGGCGACATAGCGCTTTATCCGGGACATCAAGGCCGATATGGAGGTAGCGGGGTCTCCAACTAGATCTTTCCTCAGCTCGTTCCCAGGTAACAGGGCGTTTCTGAAGGCGAAAATCGCCACTTCGTCTCTGGTATCCTCAATCTGGCTGTAGATCGCCCAGAACCGCTGGGCGAACTGGGTGAGGCTCTCGCCCTGCTTCATCTTGAGGGCGAGTATATCAGCATCGGTCTTGGGGACGATGCTGTAGGCTTGGAACTTCTTCAAGAAGGAGAGCTGGAGCTCTCTCCAACTCGAAATAGACTTCCCCGGGAGGGCGCAATACCACTTCAGAGGAAGGTCGCTCAGACTGGAGGAGAAGATCTTGCAGTTGAGGTGGCCCTCGTTTCCCCATATGGACATTGTTAGGATTTTGTTTATTGCAATTTGATGGATGCATTAGCATTTTATTCATCTCATGAATTTTCACACATGCATTGATTTAGAAAATCTTGAAATCTTGATTTACTCATGCATTGTTTTAAATTTTGTAAATCTCTTGTTACATGCATGTTTTGGTTTTAAACTTGGATGCATTTAATTTGAAAAAGAATTTTCATTTATCAAGCAAGCCTATGGTTTTAAAACTTTCTAATCATTTTAGGCTTTTTATATTTCATGATTTTAAACCTCTTAGAATGATTTAAAATCATGTTTCCATGCTTGATTTAATGGCCCAAAAGAATCCCCTCAAGAATCACTTTAAAGAATATGAAAAATGGGAATTCTGGTCCCAGGGTCGACCTGCAGTGTACCAGGTCGACCTGCCCATGGACCAGGTCGACCTGGCACACTGCAGGTCGACCGGGCAGAGGGCCGTTGGCTCTCCAACGGTCATATTTGTGACCGTTTGTATTCGGTCGACCGGGGATGGTATGGGGTCGACCGAAGACTCGCAGAACTCAACTTTTTGAGTATAAAAAGGGGTTCATTCCCATGAGAAAAGCGTTGAATATTTTAGACCTTCCAAGCCATCTTTGAGGAGTTTGGAGTCAAGGAAAAAGGGGATGAACTAAGAAAGACCAAGAGGGTCATTAGTAAAGCTAAAGCTTGGATCATTAAGTTAAATCATCAAGTAAGCTTTACTTTTGTTAATCATATGTTTGATGCTTTGACTAAATTATTGGTAAATGATTATTAGCATATAAACTATGATGTGTTAAATCCATTACCTTCATTCAATCTTTGTTTTAGATTGTGATGGATTTCTCACTTTGATTCAAACCAAGTTTTGTGTTAAAACTTTATAAATCATGTTTTGTTAAAACCTTTGATTTGTTTTATAAACATGTTTCATTAACTTGTTTGAATCATCTTTGTTGTTTTCATTCATTTGAATCTTAAGTTAAACCTTTGTTTTTGAAAACAACATAGCATAGCACATGCATCACTTGATTAGGCTTAAACTTTCAACTTGTGATCTTTTGATTTTCACATCATTAACAAGTTTGTAGTTGTTCAAGTGATTTGCATATAACTTCAATCAAATCTTTGTGTGCCTTAACTTTCAAATGCCTCTAGCATACATTGATTAAGCCTTCTTTTTAAACTTGATTGAAGTTTTCCACACACACATATCATAAGCATTCATCTTTGCATTTCATTGTGTTGTGTGAGTTAGATTTTCATTTTCTTATCCGCCTACTTAGAGGCAATTTTTATTGAGCTTAAATTGTAATCTCTTAGAGTGTTTTGTGAAGACACTTTCTTTGAGAAAAATCTATTGTTGTAAGGTTATTGCTTAGCCATTGAAAAGCATATTGTATAGGTTGTTGTTAAGCCTTGAAAAACAACATTGTAAGGTTATTGCTTATCCTTGGAAAGCATAGTGTTGAGGTTATTGCTTAGCCTTTTGGAAAAGCATAAATAGTGGAAATCCGGTGGGGTGTGAGGAACACAAGCCGGTAGTGGATGTAGGCATTGAGGCCGAACCACTATAAATCTTTGTGTAGTGGTGATTGCTTTTGTGGTGATTGTTTTGTTTAGCTTCCGCATTATGTATGTTAATCATCACATGTGACTAGTTTGTTTTAAAGAAATTAAAATTGGTCATAATTAGTCATTAAGTGTAGCTCACCCTATTCACTCCCCTCTAGGGTTAGGATCCCAGAACTTTCAATTGGTATCAGAGCCTCGTGCTCTATATTAGGATCAAGTGTTTGGAACTCTTGATTAGGTGTAAAAACCTAGAGTTAAAACCCTAGTGTTGTGCCTCCATGAAAATCATAAGAATGGATTCCACTAGTTTAGACTTTGTAGATTTTTTGGTAGATTCTTCTAGACCCCTCCTTCTTCCCACTATTGGAGGTTCAAACAATGAATTTAAAGAATCTCAATTTGAAGTAAAAGAGGAAGAAAATGATGAAAATGATAATGACATTGAAAAAGCTTATGAGGATTTGTGCACATTATCCTTAGAGCTCTCTAAGAAGAATAGAAGATTAAAAGAAGAATCTAAAAGACTAAACCAAGAATTAGTCTCTTCAAAAGATGAACTTAGAGAAAAAGAAGAATTAATAAATTGTGCAGAATCTAAGTTCATGATCTCTTTGCATAATCTATCTAATATTAAAGATGATCTAAGAGAATCAAAGATAGATTATGATAATCTTAATAAGGAAAATTCTAAACTAAGAGATCAATTAAAAAGGCAAGATGAAAACATTAACAACCTAGAATCCAAGTTGAATATCTCTAAGGAAAATTTATCTAATGCTCAAATTAAGATAAAAACTCTAGAACTTGGATCTAATGCTATCAATGAAGTTAAATTTGAATTAAAACTTGCCCATGAAGAGCTAAACAAATTTAAGGGAATTGAAAATGAACTTACAAAAGTTAAAAATGAAAATACAACCCTTAAAGAACAAGTCACTCAACTTGAAACCTACAAACATAAATATGAGTGCAAATTTACCCATAGTGAAGAAAAATTTGAAAAGTTATTTAAATTGGGTAAATCAAAAGGAGATAGGACGGGTCTTGGATTTGATAGGAATGTTTCTCATGACCCTAAGTTCACCAACACCTTTGTGAAAGGTGAGTCCTCTCTCTCTAGCACTCACACTTCCTTGCCATTACCTAAATGTAATTATTGTGGCACTGAAGGACATTTTAGGTTTGAGTGCAAATCAAGGAGAAGCAATGTGTCTAAACCCATCTTTGAACCAAAGAAAGTTAAATCAAACTCTATGATGGATAAGACACTAAAAATCAAGGAAGACTCCAAGAAGACTAAACAAGTAAAACCTATTAAAAAGGAGTCTCCTAAAATAGATTCTAAAAAGGTTAAACAAGTTAAACCAACTCTAAAAGAATCTATTAACAAAAAGCTTCTCAATCTTCCTCCCATAGCTCAACAAATGAAAGAACTTTTGAATAAAGTTGCTAAGTTAAATCTAAAGTTCAAAAGTCAAATAAAGGGAGGAAATAAGAAGAAAAGAGAAGTGAACCAATCCCCTAAGAAACAATCTCACCAACCCCAAAAGACTAATCACCAATCTAAGCTAAATATAGTCAAATCAAAATCTCATGGTGATAAGTCAAGATCTAAAATTTATCAAGTCAAATCTCCTATAGTTGGTGAGATTCATAAGATAGACCTCAAAGATCAACCCTCCCAAGACCTTAGGTGGATTCCAAAAGCTATTTACTTAGTCAAACCTTAAGGCCTTGGACCTCATTGACCAACCTATCCTTTATAGGTAAATCCTTTTGTTGGTCATGTTGCATATGCATTTTTGTTCTTTCATAAGTTACATTTCTTAAAATGCATTGTTCCCTTATGATCAATTGATTTTGTTTTCATGTACTTCTCTAGTTATACATCATGGTTTTCAAAATCATTTGATTATATTTTTCACATGTTAGATATGCTTTTTACTCTCATATCTTATATTGCATTTCTACATGTTCAATTGATTATGATTTCAAAAGCTTTTATAGCTAGACCTTTCATAATCGATTGATGTTGCAAAATCATTTGTTTGAATGTCTTAGTAAAATTTGTTTTGAAAAACGAATGATTTAAATAAATTTGGATTTTCCATGAACTTACTAGTTAGATCTTTTGGTATGGAAAATATGTTTTCAATTTGTATGAGCCCTTGTAGTTATATTTTTAGAATACAAATTGATGATTGATAATATGTTATCTTCTTTTCGTACTCATTTTGTTCATTGTTGGATTTTGTTTATGATTTGAAGATTGCATATGTGGAATTGCTTTAAAACTTCATTAGTTTCATTTATCAAAGCATGTTCCATGTTTTCATTTCCTTATGCATTTGGTGTTATCATCTTAGAAATGGAAATGAATGTTGTTATAGGCAATTTGCATCTTTTAGTTTCATTCTTTTTATATGCAAATGTCTATTAGTTTCTTGTATGGTTGTGATCTTATTTACATTTGTAAAAACCATACTAGAACTCAAAAATCCATCCTTTATGCTTTCTAGTTATTATTTGATATGGATGGTTATGTTGTTGATTCATGTGTATTTTCCTTGTTTTGTCATTCTTATACATGTTTCAACTTCATAGTAGTGTTTAATCATATGAACCTCTTTGAAATCCATTCCTTGTATTTCATAGATTGTTTGATGGATTTCTTAGTTGTTGAATTCATATGATTTGACACTTTTGTAAATTGCATGCTCTACCAAGTTATATATATTTCTAAATGCAATTTTTCTTGTTCATCACTATGCTCATTAGTTATATCATTTAAAGTGATGAATATCCTTTTATGATGCTTGATTTTGTAATTGTCACATTCTATTAGCATCATAATTTTCATGTTTGCCTCCTCATATGATTCTCATAGGTAAATTCATGACCACCATGTTTATGTGTTCATAATCTTGATTGGTTAATGGTTGAGGTAGGCTTCATGGTTGAACTTCATTTCATTCATCTTGTGCATGATAGTTATATTTAATGAATGTATGAAATGATTTCAAAACCTTCATAGCATATGATTTTCATAGTTATATTATTTGATGCTATGCTTAGTAAATTCCCTTGACCTTGCTCTATATTGGTAATTTGATCATATTGAGCTTATTAGTCATTTGGAATCTAATCCTTCACTTGAAGTTAACCCTCAATTGGTTAAACCATCTTCTTGCACCAAATAGTTATATTCTTGTCAAATGTTTGACAAAAGGAGAAGTATGGATTGACGGGGAATAAATCTTCATAGGAAGTATTAGTTTTGATCAAATTCACCCTTATATTGGCTCTTGATACCCTTATAGCTTATTACCCATGCATGATGACCTGTTATGTACTTCATTTTCGATTTCCTTTGTTAACAGGTGCTACTAAAAGGTATTTCCCTTGTTTCATGTGTGTAGGTACCCCTCTTCAATTGATACCTTTGCAATTTAATGGCAAAGGGGGAGAAAGTTCTCAAGCTTAATGGCGAAGGGGGAGAAAGAATTAAGGGGGAGAAAGTGTTCAAGCTAACTAAAGGTGGAGAGAATGCACATCTTGCCAAAAGGAGAGTGCATGGTCAAAGGGGAGAAATGAAGAGAAGAAAGCTTGGGAGCTAAAGAAGTTGCTTGGCCAAAGAAAGGAAGATGAAATGAAAGCTTGAAGAATGATCAAGCTCCAAGCATCAAGAAGAATGAAGAATGAAGCTAGAGCCCAAGCTAAACAAAGAGAGCATCCAAAGAAGATTTCAAGCCTAGTCCAGCCAAGGAGGAGCTGAAGACTTAGTGTGAAGATTTAGTGTGAGAAAGGTTTGCCATCAAATTGCAAAGGGGGAGATTGTTAGGATTTTGTTTATTGCAATTTGATGGATGCATTAGCATTTTATTCATCTCATGAATTTTCACACATGCATTGATTTAGAAAATCTTGAAATCTTGATTTACTCATGCATTGTTTTAAATTTTGTAAATCTCTTGTTACATGCATGTTTTGGTTTTAAACTTGGATGCATTTAATTTGAAAAAGAATTTTCATTTATCAAGCAAGCCTATGGTTTTAAAACTTTCTAATCATTTTAGGCTTTTTATATTTCATGATTTTAAACCTCTTAGAATGATTTAAAATCATGTTTCCATGCTTGATTTAATGGCCCAAAAGAATCCCCTCAAGAATCACTTTAAAGAATATGAAAAATGGGAATTCTGGTCCCAGGGTCGACCTGCAGTGTACCAGGTCGACCTGCCCATGGACCAGGTCGACCTGGCACACTGCAGGTCGACCGGGCAGAGGGCCGTTGGCTCTCCAACGGTCATATTTGTGACCGTTTGTATTCGGTCGACCGGGGATGGTATGGGGTCGACCGAAGACTCGCAGAACTCAACTTTTTGAGTATAAAAAGGGGTTCATTCCCATGAGAAAAGCGTTGAACATTTTAGACCTTCCAAGCCATCTTTGAGGAGTTTGGAGTCAAGGAAAAAGGGGATGAACTAAGAAAGACCAAGAGGGTCATTAGTAAAGCTAAAGCTTGGATCATTAAGTTAAATCATCAAGTAAGCTTTACTTTTGTTAATCATATGTTTGATGCTTTGACTAAATTATTGGTAAATGATTATTAGCATATAAACTATGATGTGTTAAATCCATTACCTTCATTCAATCTTTGTTTTAGATTGTGATGGATTTCTCACTTTGATTCAAACCAAGTTTTGTGTTAAAACTTTATAAATCATGTTTTGTTAAAACCTTTGATTTGTTTTATAAACATGTTTCATTAACTTGTTTGAATCATCTTTGTTGTTTTCATTCATTTGAATCTTAAGTTAAACCTTTGTTTTTGAAAACAACATAGCATAGCACATGCATCACTTGATTAGGCTTAAACTTTCAACTTGTGATCTTTTGATTTTCACATCATTAACAAGTTTGTAGTTGTTCAAGTGATTTGCATATAACTTCAATCAAATCTTTGTGTGCCTTAACTTTCAAATGCCTCTAGCATACATTGATTAAGCCTTCTTTTTAAACTTGATTGAAGTTTTCCACACACACATATCATAAGCATTCATCTTTGCATTTCATTGTGTTGTGTGAGTTAGATTTTCATTTTCTTATCCGCCTACTTAGAGGCAATTTTTATTGAGCTTAAATTGTAATCTCTTAGAGTGTTTTGTGAAGACACTTTCTTTGAGAAAAATCTATTGTTGTAAGGTTATTGCTTAGCCAGTTGAAAAGCATATTGTATAGGTTGTTGTTAAGCCTTGAAAAACAACATTGTAAGGTTATTGCTTATCCTTGGAAAGCATAGTGTTGAGGTTATTGCTTAGCCTTTTGGAAAAGCATAAATAGTGGAAATCCGGTGGGGTGTGAGGAACACAAGCCGGTAGTGGATGTAGGCATTGAGGCCGAACCACTATAAATCTTTGTGTAGTGGTGATTGCTTTTGTGGTGATTGTTTTGTTTAGCTTCCGCATTATGTATGTTAATCATCACATGTGACTAGTTTGTTTTAAAGAAATTAAAATTGGTCATAATTAGTCATTAAGTGTAGCTCACCCTATTCACTCCCCTCTAGGGTTAGGATCCCAGAACTTTCAGACATCTTCTGAGAGAAGTGCCGAAGGTGGTCGGCTGGGTCGGACAATCCGTCGTAAGGGACGAACCGCGGGACAGAGAACTTCTTGGGCAAGAGAGTTCTTTCGATATCCCGCGTGAAGGGAGAGGCCCCCAGATCGGTGGGGCCGTAAATATCTTGCTGGTCCCGCATCTCCAAGTTATGCTGAAGAGCCAGCTTGATACGCTTGTCAAGTCGCTCCTGCTCGTCATCCTTCTCTGGTGTCGGTGCTCTCGGCTTCCGCTTCGAATGGTCTCGGCCGTGATGGCTATGAGCTCGTCCGTCGCGGCCATGGTGACTTCGGCTGTTGCTCGAGCCTTCGTCGTGGGCCTGGCTGCGCTTCTGATCCAAAAAGGCTCTCAGATCCTCGCGAGAAGGCTGGGCTGCCTTGCTCTGGACGGCTCTCTTCTCGCCTTGGGGCTCAGAGGGCTGCCTTAACGAGGCAGTTTGCGCTGCTCTTAGTTGCTGCTGGAGCTGGCGGATTAACTGCTCCTGTTTCTAAAGGATAGCGTTTTAAGCCGCGATATCTCCCCCATCATCAGGAGGTTGCGCACGGCGTGGCTCTTCCACTGCCACAGCCTTGTCTTTGCGAGGCCGCTCGTGTCGACGCTTGTCCCGTCGGGGAGGCGTGACTTCCTCGCCTGAGAGCGAGGCCTCAAGTCCCTCTTGGAAGGGAATCTCGACGAAGAGTTGCGAGCCTAGGCGGCCCTCGCCTGCAGACGCGCCATGCACCGTTCTGGACCGCCCTTGAGGGGGGCATCCGTCGACGAGCCCGATTGCTCAAGCATCGCTCTCAAGGACTCTCCGCCTTTCTTAGCTTTTGGAGGCATGGTTTCTGGGAAGATTGAGAAGGTTGGGATAGTGCTTTCCCACAGACGGTGCCAATTATAGGTGTAGGAAATTATGATCCACAAGATTTAGGGTGCCTTACAGGACTTATCCAAACGAAGGAGATGATCTGCTGCCTCTAAGCCTGAAAGGGAAGAGCAAACGGTCAGAGGACCCTGGCCTAGGCGGCGCAAGGCTCTCCGATGCCTAAGTCAGTAAGTGAGCTGAATCAAAGGAAGGAGAGGAAGAAGAGAGGCAGAGTAATGACTCTCAAGTATGGGTTGCGTACCTTGCATATGGAATGGAGTTCTATTTATAGAGAACTCTGGAGGATATTTTGGATGATATTTTGGAATGGGCTCTACGATATGATAGGATTTGATAGGGAAGTCTCTATCAGCCCACAAAGTCATAAATGCGGTCCACTTCAGCCCACATTACATTTAATGCCAGTCGGATCAGCCCACATTGCATTTAATGCATGTCATGTTGGGCCAGATCATGTTGGACGCCTTTGGCAGTTGAGGTCCCATCGGATCCACCCTCGGGCCTTGCCCTGATTTGGCTACAGCCGCTGGATGCCGCTCTGTCAGCGATCTGGCGAAGATTGTGGACGGCTGATGTCGCATCTGTCCCACTGGCTCGCGCCCCTACTCTGCCACGTGACTGATGACGTGGTGGGCGTAGGGCGCGAGAGGAGATCCTTCTCTGCTTCGGCTTCCGTCCCGGCTCCTTCGGCCGGGATCCCCAGCTCCTTTGACCGAGATCAAGCTCTTTATACGAAGTGGGCCCCTGGTTGCCGAGCTCGGCGCTAGCAGCCAAAGCCTGTCTGGTTTCGGCTGAGGCTTCTGCCCCGGCAGCCGAGGCGAATCTGGGTGCCACATGGTTGGCACGTGGTCGGCACGTGGGAGTACTTAATCCCATCTTATAGCCGTGATTAGCATAATCCTGGAGCTTTGAAAATCTCCCCACACAGTAACCATACTAAAATCCTAGGTCGAGGGCAATTGATGTGAACCATACCTTATCCCTCAAATCTATTTTACATGTTCCATGTTCCCCAGTTTTGTGCAAGTTCCATTCCTAAATCACATCACTGAAGTGTTACATTTTATCATTTTTATTGTGTCTTTTAGGATCTGGAAACAGGGAGGACAATCAGTGGTGGCCATGAGCATGGTGACTTATATTTCCTTTAAGCCCCTCGGAGAAATTCAGTTGTGTTAGAATCTATTAGCACCGCTGGGGAGATTTTAAAGTGGCACCGTCGTCTTGGCCATGCTCCAGTTAGAAGTGTTTAGAGGGTTTTTTTTTTTCCTCTTTTGAATGTCAATAGTGATGTAGTAGAAATACATTGCGATACGTGTCGCTTTGCCAAAAGTTGTAGGAACTCTTACGCAGTTAGTAATAAAAATAAAAGCAAAGCTCCTTTTTCTTTGATCCATAGTGATGTGTGGTGTGCTCCTCTTATTTCTATTAATGGCTATCGATATTTCATTTCTTTTATTGATGATGCTACTAGGTGTATTTAGGGCATATCTGTTGAAATTTTGTGATGCAGTATTCTGCGTATTTGATACATTGCATAAAATGGTGCAACCAAATTCAATTCCAAAATTCAAGTTTTTCGGTTTGACAATGGGGGTGAATATGTCAAACTGCAGTCATATCTAACCCAAAATGGAATTGAGTCTCAATTCCTATTCTTATACTCTAGAACAAAATGGTGTAACAGAACATAAAAATAGAAATCCACCAGGGCGTTACTCTTAGAAATGAATGTTCCAAAACCTGATTGGGCTGATGGTGTTCTCACTGCTTGCTTCCTCATAAATCATGTGCCTTCACGCAAGGGCAGAACCAGAAAATTTTATTTAGAGGGCCCACTAAAGAAAATTTCTAGGAGGGGCCACATGTAAAAACGGTATATAATTTTGACTATATCAAAGGGGTTTTCTGAAATTTCTGGGGTCCATGGCCACCCCCAACCCCCCTTTAGTTCCACCCCTGCCTTCACGTGTGTTGGAAAGAAAATGTCAATTTCCCGATGATTTGTTCTTTCCTATCCCTACAGAAGTGCTTGGATGTATTTGCTTTATTCATATTCCAAAAAAATAAAGGGACAAGTTAGACCAAAGAGCAGTTAAGTTATCATTTTGGGGTACTCTAGTACGCAAAAGGGTAATCGGTGTTATGTTCCACAAGGGGAGAAATATTTGTTCACATGAACTGTTACTTTCTTTGAAGATTTACCCTATTACTCATCAAAGGGAAAAGAAATATTGGAACCAAATAGATAGGGGAGCTACCCATACTTGTTCAAAATGTTTCACCACCGCCATATCCTAGTTCTCCCAATCATAAAATATAGATGCTGAAGTAACATCCACAGTTGTCAATTCCATTCTGTTCCAGCCGGAATTGGAGCTGGGCAGAAAAGAAATGACCGACAGAACAGAATGACCCCCCTAAAAGTTTCTGGTCCCAATTCCGGCCAGTTACGGTCTATTCCGGTCGTTCCGATCCCATTTCTAGTTCCAATTCCAGACCAATTCCGCCGTATTCCAGGCAAGGTTTCATACTTCCATTTATATGTAATAAAAACTAGAATATGGTCAATTGTAGAATGTAGTTTAATTTAAGTAATGTAAGTAAGCATTTTTAATATTATTTTAGCATTCAACTATTTTTTCAAGTTCAGGCATTTTTTTATATTTTTTCATTTTTCAATCTTGTCTTTTCCAAAATGGAAAACCGAAATTGAACAAAATGCCAAAACGTTCCTCTACATGGTCAAACCGGAACGGCGATCGGAATAGAATTGACAACTAGGGTAATATCACCTTTGAAAGTTCACTCAAGGAAGAGAACCAGATTTGAGCTGCTACCTGCTACCTGCTCCCTGTACACTACCTTCTGAAGTCCCCAATCTAGAGACCGAAACAAGTAATGCAATCTCTAATCTATCAGGTACTCAAAACGCCTGACCAATCTGATTTAGATCTTCCTATTGCATTAAAAAAGATGCAGCAGATACCCATCCACCAGATATCCAATTCAAAATTGTGTCATATCATTTTCTTTCTCCTTCGTATAAAGCCTTTGTGTTCAGAACAGATACCACGATCTATTAACGATGCTTTGAGTAACCCAAAGTGCAAGGCAGCTATGCTTGACGAAATGACTGCTCTGGATGTGAATAGAACATGGGAAATTGTAGATCTTCCAAAAGGAAGACAGTAGGTTGTAAGTGACTCTACACCATCAAATATAATCCAAATGGTACCGTCCATAGGTATAAGGCACGGCTGGTAGCAAAGGGATTTACACAATCTTATGGAGTAGATAAATTTAGAGGATTCTCCCCTGTTGGTAAGTTGAATTCTGAAAGGGTCCTTTTATCTATTGAAGCAAATTTTCAATGGCCTCTATATCAATTGGATGTAAAATATATATATATATATATATTCTTGCATGGTAATTTACAAGAGGTGTACATGAAATTGCATTCTGGGTTTGTTCCCAACGGTCATGCAAATAAAGTGACGACTGAAAAAGGCACTTTATGGTTTAAAGCAATCTCTAAGGGCTTGGTTTGACAGATTTAGCCAAGCTATGAAAAGAATTGGATACAAAAGATGTCAGTAAGATCATACTTTGTTTATTAAGAGGAGTGGTGGCAGTGTCACTATTTTAATTGTCTGTGTAGATGATACTGTGCTGACAAGCAATAGGGAACAGAAGTACAGGTTCTTAAGGAGCATTTGCACTTGGAGTTCAAAATTATAGAGCTTCAGAAATTAAAGTATTTTCTTCGCATAGAAGTGTCCAGGTCCAAGAAAGGTATTTTCATTAGACAAAGAAAATACACTTTGGATATATTAAAAGAAACTGGAATGATGGGTGCTCCCAGTTGATACACCGATGGAGCACAACCATGAACCATGCTCCGATATTGGAGAGCTTCTGGATGATCCAAGATTGCATCAGCAATTGGTTGGGAGATTGATCTCGCCCTGATATTGGGTTTGTTGTCGGTGTTACGGGCAAGTCATGCATGCACCTTGCACCGACCATCTCAAAGCAGTCTGTCAAATATTAAGTACCTGAAAAAGGCTCCAGCTTCCAGGGGTATTCGAAACATAGAAATGTTGATATCGAGATTATTGAGATCTTTACTGGATCGGCAATATCTAAGACAGATAGGAGATCCACAACTAGGTATTGTGCGTTGGTTGGTGGAAATTTAGTCTTGTGGAAGAGAAAAAAACAAAGTGTAGTGGCTCTATCTAGTTCAGAAGCATAATATCATGCTATGGTATGCGAACATGTGAACTATTGTGGCTTAAAACATTGATGCAAGGGTTGGGATTCGTTTGCAAGAAGCCAATGCTCCTTCATTGTGATAATAACTCTGCTCGCTATACTGCCACAAACCCTGTCTATCATGAGAGGACAAAGCATATCAAAGTCAATTGTCATTTCATTTAAGAAAAGGTGACACAACAAGAGGTAGCATTGATTCCCACAAACACTGCAGATCAATTAGAGGACTTTTCTCACAAAAACAGTGAGAAGGAAGCAACTTACAAGTGCTTTTTCCAAGATTGGTCTCATAGATGTCTACTCACCAACTTGAGTGGGGGGGTGTGGAAACTAAGTATTCAGTTAGTAGAAGGGCTTATATAGATTTATTATCATTAGGATTGTTATGTAGTTTCAGAAATAAGCAGGGTTCCAAATGTAAATATTTTTAAAGTCTCTTATTAAACAAAAGGGTTTATTGCGTCCAGTCTTAATTAGAACAGCCGTATCTCTTTTGTTCCCCCCATCGCTTTCTTTTTCTTCTATTCCTTTTATTCCTCTTTTCTTTTACCTAATAATATTTAAATCAACAACTATCTTCATGAGAATGTTGTTCTTCACATAATCCAATATCTACATGGAACTTCACAATATGGGATTTTCTTTACGATGGATTCTTCTCTACTACTCGCTACATATGCTAATGTTAATGGGGCAAGATATCCTAGCACTCATCAACCGAGAACTGATTAGTGTGTTCCTTGATTTCCTGGAAATATAAGAAATAAGATAGCATCTCTAAGTCATCTAAGAAGACGAATAGCGATCCATGTTTTCTAGATGCTTTGAAACCATCTAGCTTCGAAGTGTACTTAGAGAACTCAATGTTTCTATCCCAGCACCTACTCCTCTATAAAACAACAACAAAAGTCATAAAACTCACGGCAAATCCAAAATTTCATTTAAAAAAGTCATATCTCATGATCACCATAATTTCTTGGTATCCAAAATTGATGTTTCTTGATGATATGCATCAATTTGAGGGTGAGTGTGAAGAGAGTACCGATTTCAGTACACCTGAAGATCATGATACCTATACAAGACCCAGTCCCTCCAAAAAACTACTTGTAAATTAATTTCTTCCCAATTTATCCATGTACATATCATTTCTTTAAACCCTTTGAAAGGGTTACTCATGTAATTGTATATTGTAAACATTAATATAAATACAGGGCACACATTCAATATAACACAACACTTTTCATGCCCACCCCAAGATCGCCATCCCTTCTTAGAAAACTAGACCATCTTTGTACATGTACTTTGTGTTAGTCCCATACGAGTTCATCGCGACTGTAGCCATGCGATACTTTGCGATCCGATAGGATATAATCAAAGTGATTCTTCGCTAGCTTGTTTCGGTCAATGGTTTAAACTGCCTTGTATAGGATTTCTAAGAGTCTCTTTGTTTGATTTGATCACTGCAATCCTCATCTCTGTTTCAAAAGTATTCCTAGCCTGTGAATGGATCAACAACAATTCAGACAATGGGATCTGCGAGATTGTAATCTCAACTTATCCGGCCACATCTCTGATAAGGTGATATCATATCTTAATCTGTTTCAAGCACCTGTGGAACTTCTCATCGTTCACCAATGCGATGGCAGTCTATAAACAAAGATTTGCAACAGCCCATCAGTTTGAACCAACATTTTTTTTTTTTTTTTTGAAAATGAGTTTGCACCAACTTCAAATACTCAATTTGGTGTTTTAACCATATCGTTCAGACAGTTTAGATGTTCATAGGGCTGACTGTATAGTTTGCATTGTTCAAATCCAGCTACATCAGCCTGTACAGTTTGCTTTTTATGACACTGGCAAAAGCCCA
Source organism: Litsea cubeba (assembly GCA_012931725.1). NCBI lineage: Eukaryota > Viridiplantae > Streptophyta > Magnoliopsida > Laurales > Lauraceae > Litsea > Litsea cubeba. The sequence continues at coordinate 56,821,192 of CM022949.1, forward strand.
CAAGCTACCCAGTTATAAGACTTGCAAAGCCGTAAAAACAATCCTTTGTGTGGGATCTAATCAAATATCTTGAATTTGTTAATTTCCAAAAATCTGCTACTAATAGAATTGATGTGCTAAAGCTTGTAAGATTTTCAATGCTGTTTACATATTACAGTATGGGGAAGGAGAGATATGAATGTTGTTAAATAATGTTTCTCACACTTAAAACAAGTTGTCATCACCAAACCAATAATATTTCAATGGTAAATTCATCTCAAGTACCTCATTCATGCAGCAGATGATGACTTCTATAATTATCAGTGAGATCATCAAGTTCTTTGGATTACAAAGATCAAATTAGCTGCTTTCCATGTCCTCTTTCCTGCACGTCCTTGCAGAATGTGCTTGCCTCTTACTCCACCAGCTGTGGCACATTGAAGGCGTGGCCGTGCTTTTGAACAAGATAAAAAAAATTATCTTAAATGGCCTGAAACCAAACCAAAGTAGGTTTAACCAAGCATATGAAATGAAGAAAATAAATTAGCATATTTTTTTCATAAAAAGTTACATATGAAATGAAGTAAATAAATGCCAAGAACACAAGAAACACATTGGTTAGATACCAACCTAAAGGGGTGTAAGGTCCTCGCATTGTATTCATAAGGACTATACTAGTTTTGATCCTGCCTGAACCAATTCACCATTGGGAAAGTATTTAACATTTGTGAGAAAAATATGGTATAAGTAATAATAGATAAGCGTCTTTTAATAAATCACTTTTTTTTTTTTTTGTAAAACCAGATGCACTTTTCACTATCTGACCCTTCCATTCTATGTACTGAACAATTGGTTCATCCAACAAAACCACACATTTTCTGGGATGCAGGCTGTCTTTAAGCTTAGAAAGGCCTAGCCTATGGAGCCCACCTGGCCCAACCTTATGATTGCTTCACACACAATGGTTGAGATGGCCAGGGTGCTTTTGAGATTGGAAAGGCCTGGTCCGTGGAGCTGAACTGGCCCGCGCCTATGATCGATCTAAGCCCTTCACACTCATTAGTCATTACCCAATCAGCACGCCCCTATGATCAATCTAAGCCCTTCACACTCATTAGTCATTATCCAATTAGCACTGATGACAATTGTCTGAGTTGTGTAGGCCATTCAATTAGCCTTGCAAATTGTGGCCGCCATCCCCTTAACAACTAAGATTTGGACAACTTTGGAGCCCTCAAAACAATAATACCTCCGTCGATCAGATGGTGATCATTTCTTACATGCAGGTAGGTCAGAGCAAGACCGTTCGAATCCTTTAAAAACTAACCCCCGAACCCCACCCCACCCAAAATAAATAAAATCCAAAACACCCCTCCGTAACAATAAAACAAAACTCCTTCCCATCCCAACAAAGAAAAAACGTTGATTTGCATGCTTCAAGGTGGGCTCCACAGGCCAGCCATTGCTGAAAACAACCCTATATAAAGAAGGAATAAGACAAGGCCAAGGAGTTAGCCCCATCTACCAAATGATCAGCAACCTAATTTGCATACCAAAGAAAGTGAAAAATATAAACAGCATGCGCTATGGCCCGGAATTTGGCAACCCAATCAGCCAACTTGATCGGAAAATAACAAATGGACATCCATTAAAGGACAATTTTCTCGTTCTCTCTCCGGTCCATTTGGATAGGTACCAATCATCACAGGGGAGCACGTAAAACTCGATAAGAGGGAGGTCCCGCCTTTGGGATGGTCTAGTGCACCCACAAGGAGAAAATTTTCCCCCATTGAGTAGCACAAAAGGAGTCATCCTCTTGCATGGCCTCTCCGCACCTCACCACAAAAGGTCCCTACATCCCACCAACACTGGGTATTGCTTTGACTGTCTATTCGTTCTTCAAGAATTAGAGTCTTCTAGTCAAAAGATTAGGCATCTCCATCCGCAAAGGAGAACAGATCGACACTCTAGATAACAAAAGAGTAGAACCCAATGTATGGAACCATGTCCTGCACGAGGCATGCAATCTTTGAGACCTTTGGGAACTTACTAATACTCAACAAAAGATGATACCAAATAGACCTCACACATCAATGCTTGTATAAGAGAATCAGTTTGTAGAAGATGGTCTAAATGTCTAATGGGTTGTTCTTCAATTGAGTCTCAGGCTTGATGCAGGAACGAACGACAAAAGGACTTTTCAGCCACTTTCAATGCTGCTTTTCGACAAGAATAGAAGGGCGGTCAATGATGATGGAGCTCAAGGAGCAATGGATGATGTTGAAAATGGTGGCGATGAATGTCAAGCTGAAGTAGCGACAATGGAGATGATACAGTGTTGCGGCTGTAGACGATGATGTAGGAGATGATGCTGGTGGTGGCGGTCCTCACTGGTTGCTACTATCCCAAGACAATAAGAAGACGACGGGACGTTGGCTCTGGTAGTGGAGCTAGTGGCAACTAAAGATGCTGGTGATGGAGTCAACACTAGGCGGGCATTGCTGGTGCTTGTGTTGTTCGGCTGCAGGAGATCTGGAGCTAGGTACGCCTTCTCTGCTTCGTTTTCTTTCTTTCTTTTTTTCTGCTCTTTCTCGCTCTTTTTTTTTTCCTCTGAATGGGATGGGGCTCGATCACGGAGAAGTTAGGGTCGGTACCAAGGAATGAGGTCTAGATGTGTTCGGCTAGCTTGATCTAGGCAAATGAGGGGTTTAGCCAGTGAGCAGCTTGTGATGGGGTCAGAATCTGGTTCAATTAGGCTTAGGGTTTTAGCAATTTGGGGGTTTAGATTTGGGGTTGTGACGGTTTTTCATCGACGAGGGTTTGGGTGGTCTATTAGGGCTTTTGGTTGGGAGGGTTGGTAGTGATTCGATGCAGGGTTTTGGATTTGGGGATCTCTCACAGTGGATGGTGCAAATCTGATGAATGGTGGGACTCAATAGGGATTTAACAGGGGTTGCCACAGTTTGATATTCTAGAATTGGAGATGGATTTAGTTTCAATTGGATTTTAGGGCTCAATCGAGTGAGGTTTTAAGGGTTGTGTTAGGGGTTCTGGCTACCAGATTTGTGGTCTGGGAAAGATCAAACAGCTTGGATCCAATGGATGGATGTTTTTGCAATGTAGATTTGGGATCTAGGTGTAGACATGTAGTTCGAACAAAGGATTAGGTCTGATGGTGGTCAACAAATCTGGAGTTGAAGATTTGGGTTCCGATGGGGTTTCTAGTTCGGGTGGTGGTACGGTTTTCTAGAGATGGTGGTGGCATAAGGACTAAACAAAAACAAGAGGAAGGAAAGGATTACCTGATGATGGAGTGCCAATTATCAATCCGGGGTGGATCGATCTTCGGCTCTAATACCAATTGATGATGAGTGGAGTACCAAATGTGGGGCGAGTAGAGATAGAGGGAGGAGGATGTAGGTCAGGCTTGCGCCTGAAAATTCGCCTCACACCAAACTCCCCATCACGGGCGAGGAAGAAGAGAGATTTCAGGCAATCCCAAATCACTCGAGAAGTTTTTCATTAACCATTAACTTTACTGAATAGCCAAGGAGGCTTTACATCACTTATATAGGAGAAAACACAAACTTAAAACTAATTTGGACCATCCAAACACATTGATGGCCAGGATTTTAAAACATCTAATATAAAAATCAACTTAAAGTACAAATTATCATCAAAGCCTTGTCCCAACTATGTTGGGGTCGGCTACATGAATTATGTTTTTTCATTCCAATCTATCTTGAGCCAAATCCTCAAATAAGTTACACTTCTCCATATCTATTTTTACTACCTCAACTTAAAATACAAGTACAAATGCTAAATGTGATAGAATATTTGGGTCGGGCCCAAGATGATAGGTCGAGATGGATGGGCTAGGCCCATTGGCGTGTCAACCCATGGGGGACCAAGAGTCTTTCCTGCATCAGTTGATATTCCTACTACTCTTAGTCCTAAAGCCCTTCAACAAATTGTGCAGGCTCCATCAGCCATAGGATTCTCTAGTAATGTCCCTCCAAGCATCACATGGTATCTCACTTCTAGTGCATCGCCTGAATTTGTCCAACCTTGCCATATACCGGACAAACTCATGTTCGTACTGCCGATGATGATAGTATAGATATCGAGGCTTGGGGCAAATGCAAACCATAACCACATCACCTTCTACAAATTCAACAAAAGTGACGACATGGGTCAACATACTTCCTATAATTCTCATTGCTAACGATTATATTGCATCAAACTTAACCATGCTCCCGTTGCATATGTCGGATAAAATCAACAGCCTCAACACTTAGTCACTCCTCAACGGGCAAAGAAAATAAATCAACCGGAAGGCACGGATGCACTCCAATCACTGCTTCAAAAGGTGACATTCTGATAAAACCTATTAAGTGAATTGTTGTAAGCAAATTCAACCGGTAGCACAAGATTCCATGTAGTAATATGATCGCAGACAAGGCGTCATAGCAGCTTGCCAAAACTACGATTCACCACATTTATTTGACCATCAGTCTACGGATGAAAAGCACTAGAGAACTGCAGTTTTGTCTTTGTGATATCCAAAGTTTCTTCCAGAAGAAGCTCATACACTTCAAATCACGGTCCAACACAATCATCTCTGGAAGTCCATGAAGATGAACAACTTCTAAGAAAAACAATTGCACCACGTTGAAAGCATCAGCAATGTTTGAGTAAGGAATAAAGTAAAAGTCATCTTTCATAATCGATCTACGACCACAAATTACAGTCTCAACCCTCCATGTTGTTTTCAGTAAACCCGGAATGAAGTCCATGATGACAGTGACATCTTCCCAGTTCCAACAGAGCATGTGGAACCGACAATGACTAATACAAGCTTGTATTCTTTTTACTACCCTTGGCGAGTTAACGAACTCTGCATAGTTCACTTGACAACATTAGTCTTCATGTGAGGCGAAAGAATACCTCTCACCAACAAAAGCAACGATCTTATCACGGCCCAAGTATCCGCTACATCCACCAGCACGTAGCTCTTGCACAACATGTTCAAGGATAGAGGTGGCCACTAAACAAAGTTGTGTGCCTCAAAACAGGTAATTGTCATGAACATACTATAGGGTGGATGTTTAACTTGTTTCCCATTAAGAAAATCAGCATAGTGTGGCCAAAATCTTTGTCCTCGGCATATTTACCTCAAAGCTCCTTGAATCCTAGGAGGCTAGGATAGTAATAGACCGGGAAGTCAATAAACACATGTCGACTCCATGCATCTACTTGCCAACCATATACCAGATGACAAAGGAGAACTCCTGGAGGTAAGCATTCCACTTAACACGATTGTTCTCCTAGAGTTAGGCACTCCATTTAACACGATGTGCACTCAACTTTTGTTAGGAATATAAATCCTTTTACTAGCATAGTAAAAGTCAAGTAAAGCCTCCATTTTTCATACAAGATGTCACATCAAAAGCACTTTAATTCAAAACTCCCTTCATCTTTTTCAAAAAAAGCAAAAAAGCAATCACCTTTATCCACCAAAATACAAAAAAAAAAAAAAAAAAAAACCTCCACTTTCCCATACAAAAAGTCAAAAAGATTTCATAACAAATAACTAAAAATAAAATACCATCATAACCCACTTATATTTTCTTCTTTCTTCAAAATCAATTTTACTTCACTTGACTATATTTGTAGAGTTGCCAAACTGGCCCAAGGGGTTAGTGATCATAGTACAAGACGATCTCCTTTGATATCAAGTAGTATCACCACTATCCAAGAGTCTGCGCAATAGTGTAGAACTCTAAATTTGACTTCGAAAAGTTTTTTGCTTAAAAAAGAGGCAATGGAATGACCTTCTGGCTAAGGACTCCTTTAATCCCAACACTGGATGCATCGCAACTAACTTCAAAGACCTTGAAGTTCGGGAGGCGCAAAACTGGAGCTTCCGTTATCTTGGTTTCCGCCCAAATGCACAAGACATTGTACTAGACCATCTGAACTCTCCTTGTTACATACAGTCAGTGATCAGGGCCATGATGCTTCTAAACTTCTTCACGAAGCATATTTAGAAGGTGGCAAAAGTCCACGGAAGCACGGACCTGAAAGATAGTTGTCGGAGTTGGCTAATCAACGATAGCTTTCATTTGGGAGGGTCTCCATAACAACATAGGCTAAGAAGGCCATGGAGTCACTCGTGAACGTCGTCATCACCTTTCCTTTTGATTCTTTTTCTTGGTGGGGTGGATTCTCACAATTTTCTAGTATAATCATTTCTCCATCTCAATATGAAGGTCTTTCTCTGTTCATTTCTCTAGCTTTTATATCATCTGTTTTTTCTTATTTCTATGATATTCCTCTTAGTCTGTTGGCATCAAAGAAAACCCAATTGATCATTTGAAGATTTGATCTTGTTTTAATTTTTGAATAGCAATTGGTTATCATGTTATGCATCAAATTACACAAACTTAGGAGCATATTACCATGGAGAATGTTCTCCTTCAAGCAACTACATGTGCAATCCACTCTATGGGGCCCATTTGCGCCCACCTTTGATGAATGCAACCCTTTGATACTCTTGTCATCCTATGATCTGACATCAGGACCAATTTTACATTCATTGAACTTTGACTCACCATTAGATTGAATCTCAAAAAAACCTAGGTTAAGACACCATCAAGCTTAAAGGCTTTTAAATCAAGAGCTAGGATAATCTTGTAGGTCTGATTTTTTGGCTTTCTCTTGTCCAAAGAAAACTTTTATATCTGCCCTTCTCCCATTGATAAACATGTTTCTAAGTGGGCCCCATAAGCTGGACTACATATTAGGAATATGCAATCTGGCCATAGGAGAAAATAGTCCATATTATTAGAATTTATTCATATAAGTTGTAAACCAAAGTGCCTTCAGGTGACTTTAGTTATAATACATGACGAGTATATATCATATAACTTCATAACTTTCATAAAGTTAAGTAAATTGCTTCAAAACCTTCATAAAGAATATATATATAAAGCTTCAAGAGTTATACAAGTGGTAAGGACGAAAAGTGGGTGAATGAAAAATAAAATATAAAGTGCATACCTCAACGCATGCCAAAGATTTCTTCAGGAGGATCATAAATATGTCGATCAGGAAACATCTCCTCAAAATCTTGCTTAACTCGGTTTCTCAACAGAGGATGAGGGAGGAGCCCTTTCAACAAAATCCTAAAGGGCATTTCTTCTGGTGGGTCAGGAGACTTCTTCATATCCTCATAAATATTCATGGCATCTGCTGGCGAACCATATCTCAAGAATCCCCTGATAACTTCAGCATATGTCTGAGAATCAGGAAACAAATCTTCTTTCCTCATACTCTCCCACACTTGCATTGCATCATCCATCCTTTTGCTCTTTGCTAATGCAATGATCAAGTCTTTGTATAGAAAGACATCAGCCTTATACCAATCCTGCTTTTGGATTACCCTAAATATCTAGAAACAATAATATTTTCGTAAGTTCCAATCCAAATTTCTTATTTAACATTTTAGCAGTTTACAGAAATAATGTGAAAACATAACTTATGTGTTGAATTAACCCAAAACCAGATGTTGAAAAGAACTTTTAAGGGAAAAAAATTTGTGTGCGGAATATATTCAAAAATCCAAATCCAGATGTAGTAGAGATTAGAGAAAGTATGCAGAAGTGGAAAAATGAAGAGATTCAATTAAAAATCAACATGGAAATTGATGAGAAACATAAAATTAGGGTTTCTATGTTGAGAAACATGAAATTAGGGAGCCAAGTGGATGTCCTCAATAACTCGAGCAAGTTGTATTTCTCCGTTTGTCCCACCAAAATCACCAGCCAGATTTTTTCAATCTAACCAGAAGCAGTCCAAAGATGAAATTCAAGAGGAAAAGCAGAAAACAGAAGCCTAGCCTATAGAAACTACAAACCACCTCTTTTTTTCTCTTTTTATTTTTCGTTTTTTTCAGTTATATGCGCTCTGCCCCACCACTCCCGCACTACACCAAATAGTAACTTCAAATTGCATGGTTGCAGAATGCAACCCAATGTCTGCAGAAAAGGTACATCGTAGATTCAGCTAGCCACGGTTGTTTCTAAAAATGTCCTTAATCCCATTAGGGCTGCATAAGCATTAAGAATACTTAGGATTTGTGCATCTGAGACAATCTCCACCATTATTATCCTATCACTGTTCCTCTTAATCTCTCTAATCTTCTATTTAAGATACTTGTCAACTACAATGGCCACCCTATCTCCAGGGTTACATTTTTCCTAACTTAAAATCTTAAAAGGTGCCCAACATTACTCCCCTTCCTCTCAAGGCCCCGTTTGGATGAGGAAAATTTTGAAACCATACGGTGGACAGTTTTCTCCATCCTGATTTTCTCTACCTTTGTCTCTTGGTCTAAATCTACTCTTAATCTCTTTTATCATTACTAACTTGTATCAATACTTTCACTACTCTCTCTTATCATTACTAATTAGTACATTAGTTTCACTCTCCCTCCAACATGTGCCTCACTGGATTCCCCTTCACTATTATCTCTAAAACTGCTACAAATAAATGAAATGACAGCAATGACCTACCCTTGCAGAAAGATAAACCAGAATCGCAATACTTGGGTCTTAAGCAGAGCTAAAAAGGGACAAAGAATTTAAAGAAATCAAAGAAAACAACCGATCAAACTCCAATTCAAAACTCCTGTAGACATGACAAAAAAACCCATCATTCTTTGTCAATTTTTTTCCAGAAGCCATTTCTACAAACACATGAAAGAAGAATGTAGAAGCATCAAAAACGAACCTTGAGAGATAATGACACTTCCTCCTGACGCTCGAGCTCATTGAGGACGGCGATCATATCCATCTTCAGAAGCCGCAACACATGCGTCCTCACGAACTTGTTTAGCTTCTCCTCATCGTCCTTGAATCTCTTTATACCCAAGATCACGAAAAGGGCTTCCTTTCCAATCAGCTTCTTGCCTCTCCAAAGGGGTCCTCTCGGTCTGCCGTCGTGGTAGGAACGCGTAAATTCGAAGCGCCCGTTTGGATCAATTCCGCATTGGGGTTTGACGATATTTGGTGAATCTTTTGCGGGTTTTGACAGGAATTGGAGAACTGTTGAGGAGAAAACTGGGATTCTTGATCGGCAAAGTGCTCGAATTGCCATTAGAGAAGCACGGCGAAGAGCATTTCAAGGTTCGCGAGATGCTGCAAAACCTCGAAGCTATTATGTTTAATTTAGGGCTGGCAAAAGGGACGGATCGGGTAACCCCTCGGATTGGAGTCCACCCGAAACCGACCCGTTTTTGAAACGTTTCCCAACCCGTAGCTGTGATGGATCGGGTCGGGCTGACCCCTACTTACCCTGCTTTTATGGTTTTTTGTCTTGTGTTGAAGAAAAGAATGGGTTGGGATTTCACTTGGGGATAGAGAGGGGTTTGGGTATGGGTTTCAGTTTGTTTTGGGGAGGGAGAGAGGGAGACAGAATAGGGGGTTTGGATATGGGCTTTCAGCAGCACAGAGGGGGAGGGGGAGGGGGAGGGGGAAAGTGGGGGAGGGTCTTCCCGTCTGGGGTAACTCTTTCCTCCTCTTCCTTCTTTTTTCTCCTCCTACTTTCTACAAAGGGAATGAGGGCTCAACTGGGGTTTCATTGACAGGGTCAGGTAACAAAGATCTAACCCATGTCTGACCCATATTTTCTGAGGATCGAACGGATCAAATGCGGGCCAGGTCAGAGTCTATAGACGAGTTGGGTTGACTTTTGCCAGCTCTGCGTGGCGTCTTAAACCTCCCCTATAAATCTTGACGTAGGGGTCTTCATGTGCGTAGACAGGCCCGTTTATTATTGTAACTAAAAACATATTCTAATATAGTTTCGGCTTGGTTTGTACTCGTACTAGCCTTGCCCATGAGCACCCTTTTTACCTTGAGGTAATTTTTTTTTTTCAAATAAAATGTTTTAGGGGTTTTCACCAAAAGTATTTTCAAATATCTCTATACCTCCAAAACATCCTCAAATACATATAATGCCCAAAAGCATCTTATACCATATACTTTTTTTCTAGACCAAATTCCCCTTCAACCCCTTTCTCGAGATATCGAGACTCAATCGCATTCAAACATAGTATTTTGAGAATTGTGACTTTTGTTTCAATTTTCAAACTCGCTATTTTATTCAAGACAGCATAAGTAGTTAACATTTATTTTAAACTCATATTCGAAAGTAATAAATGTCGAGAAAAAACATCATCAACTTGGAAGGAAATCCTCTTCATGACTGTAGTAAAAGTAAGGTTACAAATAAGGAATTGAGCGAAGCACAAATTTTTATTTATTTATTTTTTGTAAAAATAAAAAAGTTAGGTTTTTTCAACGAAATCTCCACAAATTGTAGTAAGAGAGTGCTTGCGGTGACTACATTCATTATTGAGAAAAACTCATAATAGAATGGCTAAACTCATACTGTAAAATTCCGACCCCACTATTTATATTTTGATTAGAATGCTATTATTATTTTAATTAAATGTATTTTAGTTAATTAAGTGGTTAGAGTTAGGTGGGGTTCGCGTTAGATTAGATTATTTGATGGGTGAGCTAGGCCACTGGATAGATGACCTGACCCGTAGTTTGACCAGTTAACCTAAGCCCTGTTGACACAAAAAAAAAAAAAAAATGTATGTCACTTTACCTCTTTAACATTAAGAGAACTACATGAAGTCGCAACCTGCCATAAATAGGCAATGCTATTTCCAAAAATCAAATATTGTCAGAATCAAACAAAAACTGTAAGATTCTTCAAGACAGCCAAAAGAGGAGTGCACAAGAAGTTTCGGGCCATTTTAAAATAATTTTGCCTAACTTCGCTTCTCCGATAGCTGAACAGGAGCTCCCGGCGGCGACAGCATCGAAGATACCAAATCTTCGATCAGAGCCTATGGATGATCTCAAAATACGTCCAAAAGGCTCCACATCAAGTTTCGAGTCAAACCGACAATGTTTAACCCTACATTAACCCTCGAAGAGCTAAATCAAGCCTCTCGGCGGCGAGAACCACCGAGGCCATCACTCATCAGGCAGAGCACATGGCTGGCTTCAAGATGCATACAAAGGACTACACGTCAAGTTTAAGGTCATTTCGACAACATTTGACCATACTTTGCCCATGTTTGGGAGGTCTATTTCAAGCCTCTATTCCTCTATGTGTCTAAAAAAGCCAGAGGATTGAAAAATTAGAGGTGTTTGGCATATAAATTTTTCTTCTACCAATTTTAGACTTTTAGAGGCAAACTCTTTACTTTTAGAATGCTCCAAATCGGTGCACTTGGAAAATAGAGGCATCGGCCCTTAAAAATATAGAGGCGGAGACATTTTTTAAGACTAAAGTAACCTCGGACGCTGTTTTATTTCCACCGAAAATCCCTGCTACAAAAACCTTTCGATGGCTGCTGTGTGACTCCCAAACACGATCGCCCCTTCTTCTTTCCCCTTTTGTCTCCTTCTTCTTCTTCCTAGCCGTCGCAGTCGGGAGCCTCTCCGTCCCCCCTACGATAGTTGTGCCCGCGCTCTGCAGGATCGTCTCTAGCAGTGAGATTGTCTTCAGCTGTGAGTTCTCTCTAACCTTTTGTTTCCAATTAGGGCTTTGATTCTCATTTCATTGGATTTTTCTGCTTCCCCTTTAAATTGCTAGAAGTGAAATTTATTTGAAAGGGGGTTTTTTAGTTTTAGTTTGGGTTTATGTTGCCCTATTGCAATTTTTTTTAATGGTTGAAAGGACTCTTCTGATTGCAATGTAAGATTATAAATCTTAGGTTTCGAACTGTTTTGGTTTTGTATGGGTTTTGTATGCTTTTATGTTTTGTGATTGGGACTTGAAAGCTTTGTTTTGGAAGTGATTCTGAACATTTCATCGGTTTAGACTTAGACATTGAGAAATGTGATGCTATTAATGATCCTGTTGGAACAAAACCCTCTCCACTTTTATTTGATTATCTGAGGTTTCTGTTTCAATACCAAGAGAACAATTGTCAGGCTTCCAATTGGGATTCTGAAAAATCCCCCTACGAAATGCTTGGTACTTTTTCTCAAATGCTTACTTCTGTTTGAAGAAAAATCTAAATTTTCATTTGGGATTGATGATGATTGTGTTTTGCATAATAAGAATTATCCAGTTTCCAACTTGGGTTGGATTTATTTGAAGAAAGTTTACATTTTTTTTTTAATTCTTGTTTCTTGATTTCTTCTTCTCTCTTTTGAGCTTCCTTCTTTTCTTGTTTCTGACATGGATTTATGAAATTTTGGGAAAAGAAGGCTTTTTGCTATGAGAAGCTATATTATGAGATGTTAATAGTTGATACCTGTTAATTTATAAATTGGAGTGGACAAATCAGGCCTCTCGGCGGCGAAGCTCCCCGAGACCATGGTTTCTAAGACAGAGCCTGTGGATCATCTTAAAATGACTCCAATAGGTTCCCTGTCAAATTTAAGTCAATTGGACATCGGTTGACCGCACGTCAAGGCGCGACATCTTCCTCATGACAAAATCAAGTCTACTGGCGACAGGACCCATACGGCTTCAAAACTCAAATAAAAGCCTATGGTTGGTCTTATTTATTGCTTAGGAGGCACCTCAAATTTCAGGTCATTTCGACATCATTTGACCAAGTTTCAGCTTCTGACGGAAAATCGGCAGCTGTACGCGACAAAGTCTTCGACTTTCCCAGAAAATTGGAAACTTTACACTCCAAAAAGCAAGGATTCTCGTCAAGTTTTCTACAGGGAAATCAGGCCAATAAATGTGCAAAAATGTCAGGAAAAATATAGAAGAAAAAAGAATAGAAAAATACCTCAAAACGGCAGCAAAACGGGGACCAAAGGGGAAAATTCCCCCTAGGGTCGCAGACCCCCGCGACCCTGGCCCATGGTCGTAGGCCCCTGCGACCCTGGCCCAGGGTCGCCAGTGACCATGGATCCCCGGGTCACCGGGTTTGCCCCAAAAGGCCCATTTTTCGTCTATTTTTCGCGATTCGAAGCTTCCAACTCCTGGGATTTTCCAAAATCCATACTTTTGAGGCACCAAATCCTTCGACATCCGTCAAATTCATGGGTCAATCGTCAAGAGTATCACAATCAATATTGATCACCAACTGGTCAACCAAAAAGTGTGCTTTCTACCCGATCGATCGAGAAATCGACAGGACAGATGACACCGACCCACTGTTGACAATCAATGCCTGAAGTTACGTAGTCATCCGATGTCGATCTATATGAAGATCCATCAATGATCATCGCCAGAAGAATCCCAAAAGACGCTGCACGGCCCACGACTCTTCAACTGCTCGGCGACCACTTAATGTGATTAACTGACTAGCTTTATTGCAGTCATTAATTCATTTCTTTGGACGGCCCAATCAGAAACGAACATCCAGGAGTTACAAGTAAATTGATTCATGGCATTTAAACCATGTAACTCCTCCCATCATGGTGATTAAAGGCGACTAAATGCCCTCAATCTCCACCGGCCAATCAGAAGCCAAGAAAAAGGAGTTACAAAATAATGAAATAAATCTTGTAACTCCTCCTTTTATGTAGCTCTATGACAATTAAAGCTCATAAATCCTCCTAAATGGCTACCTAAAAGCCTATAAATAGGAGAGCACTCCAAAGCATTCTAGAGATCGGAAAATATTTCCACAGATCACAGATCAGAAAAAAGCACAGAAAATCCAGAGAAAGAAAGAGAGAAAAATCTGCGAAAGTTCTACACCGGCCACCACTACAAGGTGACGAAAGTCCCTTGGAGGGCACCCCCCGAGTCCTTGCCTTCTCATTCCGCTTCCAATGGCTTAGACGTGGCTTTTCAGCCCATATACTTAGCTTTTTATTGGACATAGGACCTCCTCTTGGTCTTTGTCCTCTAAAAATCTGAGGTTATAACCAAGTCAAGCGAATCAAGAGCATCCGCTGTTCTCATCTGAATGGATGATGGAGAAGTCCACACATGGCTTGCGACCGTCAATCTGAAAGAGTCCCCCACAATCTACTGAGAAGTTAGATCCTCATTTTCTTGCTTGTCATTGTATGCAGTATTTTTCCAAAAGAGACAAAAATCACAACTCTTGTCTTTCATTATTGATAAGAATTGTAAATCGACTATAAACGCCAAAATCGGCTATAAACGCCAAAAATTGGCTATAAATGCTAAAAATCGGCTATAAATGCCAAAACATCGCCTTTCACGGCAAATCAAGAAAATGTCTCTTTTCTTAAATATATGTGCAATGGAAAACTTGAAAGAAGTTGATTTCCTTTTTACTTGCGAAGGTCGATCTCCGGATCACTACCTGCAATTCCAAGTAAAATAGAAAATCTGGCACACCCACACACACAAAAATATTGATACCCACTTTGCCACCAGTCACGAAAGGGTCGTACCCCCACGGACTCTCATTTCCACCGACCTCAGTAGAATAGTGCGCAGACGCTCGGTCCATGAAGCTGGCTCCACCCGGTGGGACTCGTTCATTTGAGAACATGATGCTTGGAAATGAAATATTTACAAACCATATTTTTGCTCTATGTTTTATACTTCTTTTCTGGATTCCTTGGTTGCTTTCTAGTTGGTGGCCTATGTTGGATTTCGCATCTAAAAAAAATGAGATGGGATTTTTTGGAAATTTCTAATTCTTTGAATTTATTTCCACTCTTTCTATTTAAAAAAAAAAAAAATCAAATTTCTCAGTTTGGATTCAAAATTGAGAAACTTTGATCATCTCCTTTCGTTCGTGTGCTCGTAGAAATTGTTGAGCATGTTCGAATTAGGATTTGAGCCATCGTTTCTCTTCGATGAGTTCGTTAGAGATCTTAAAAAATAAAAAAAAATCAGATTTCTCATTTTTGGATTCAAAATTGAGAAACTTTGATCCTTTCCTTTTCGGGCACCGGTGCTTGCAGAAATGTTGAGCCTGTGACGAATCGGGGATTGGGCCATCGTTTCTCTTCGATGAGTCTGTTCGGGATTTCAAAAAAAAATAGATTTCTCATTTTGGATTCAAAATTGAGAAACTTTGATCCTTTCCTTTCGTTCGTGTGCTCGCAGAAATTGTTGAGCCTGTTCGAATTAGGATTTAGGCCATCGTTTCTCTTCGATGAGTTCATTTGGGATTAAAAAAAAAGGCATAGACCACTAAGGTTAAACCAATTGCATTCTTTGATCACGGTTGATTCAAGAAAAGCCTTGTCTAGAGTGTGGAGACAACTTGACTGTTCTAGGCAAGGGTCCTCCAAACGGGTTCATTAAGTAATCCTACCCTTACCTGGGGGCAATTCTATCAATCGAGATTTCATAAGACCGGGTTAGAAGGCTTATGTGTACTCTCTCATCTTTTAAATGAAAATTTTTAAAATAAAAAAATTTTCAAAATAAAATTTTTTAAATAATAAATAAAAAAATTAAAAAAAGAGATTTTTCAAAAAAGAAATCTTAAAATAAAATTAAAAAAAGAGATTTAAAAAAGAAAATCTTCAAAAAAAAAACTTCCGTCATTTTTGGGTTCAGATCGGAGAAATTTTGGTCTCTTCCCTTCTGAGCACTGGCGCTCGCGGAATTCGTTGAGCCCGTGTTGAGACTGGAATGCCTTTTACTCTCTTTGATGAACCCGATCTTGGCCTTTCAAAAAAAAATATCGTCAATTTTGGGTTGAGATCCGAGAAATTATGGTTCTTTCCCTTCTGGGTACTGGCGCTCGCGGAAATCGTTGAGCCGTATTTGGATCGGAATACCATTTGCTCTCTTTGATGAATCCAATCTTGACCTTTCAAAACAGAGAATCTCATCTCATGGATGCAGTCTCCAAACATTTGTGCCTAGCAATACTGGTACGCCCTTTCAGGGTCAACTGTATTCGTGACCGACACATTTGTAACTCCAACCTTATATTCTTCTTATCTCGAGCAAGCTTTGCTTCTCGATAAGTCGAATTTAGGTTCACAATGCTTCTAGCAGTCACTGGGACGCTCGTTCTGGGCTTCCCATACTTGCGCTCAGAACAATTATACCATCTATGGCTTTTTGCCTTCTTCATGTCGCTTGGGTCATGTCCCTCTAGCGATTTGAAAGGACAATACTATGGAACTTCCCATTTATGATCATTATATTATTGTGATTACTAATGGATGTGGTCTTGTTTAGGAAATTTTCAAAACTAACAATGGCAGCTTCCTTGACCATTACTTTTGATGAGAACAAGCACCAACTCATGCTTCAACAGAAGTAAACCACACGCACCTACAAGTGCCCTGTCAGTTGCCGAAGCGTCAACTCCCTCGGCAACTCTCTGAACTCCGGGTTGACCTCGACTCCCCGGACTATCGTCTTTGGGACGCTGGGACCATTCCCACTTCCCGAGGAACAAACAGCTCCTTCCAAGAAGCAGAAGCTCGCCTCCCAACGTTTCACTACCATGACACCAAAGGCGAGCACCAAAAAGCCTGAAGCCCAGGGCACCCCCACGAAGCCTCAACCCATAAACAACCAGGTCTATCCCAAGACTTGGTTAACAAGACCTTTACCAAAACAAAGAAGGTCCCAAACATCCACCAAGCTGGCATACCTGGCCCCACTCAAGGAGAACCAGTTCTACCCTCTTACCTACATGAAATAGGAGAGACCCATCTCCAACCTGACTCCTAAGTCAACCCAGCATGAGCCGGCTTGTTCCTACAAGCCCAAAATCAAATCATGCATCACTAGGCCTCTACATGCACCAGCTAAGGCCTACAATCCTGCAGTTTGACCCTTCATCTCTACAGGGGCCGAACTCGAAAAATTCAAAGCTTCGCCGCAACAGGCGAAGGACCGGGTTCGCATCCTGTCCTTGCTAACTACAAAGAAGATAGGCTTGGCTGCTGCGCCTGAGGGAGCACATCCTTCATTGTCAAAGCCCAGCCAGAGCTTACTGAAGCTCAAATTGCTCGTCGTATACGCCGCCGCGTGTCATATCAACAAAAGAGACTAGAGAAGCAAAGGACCCAGCCTCCTACACTTCAAGTCTCTCACAAATGGGTCAAAAAAGAAAGACCTGACCAAGTTGATGCTGTCCATATGGTTGGAAAAACCAGAAGACACCAAAAGTCAGTAACAAAAATCCATGTCCGACGTCTGGTGACCCGCAGCGTCTCCTGGACAATAAGACATTCAAAAGAATCCCCTACTCCTTCAAGCCAAGGACGATAGAGTGATCCTCCCTCAAGCTCTTCATAAAAAAGAATGAGCCCTAGCTCAGTCACCAGGACTGTTTCTTCGTTCGAATCCCGAGGGATGAGCGTCCTGGTTACAAATTTTGAGCCACCACCCGCAATCCACCTCAAGATGATGCGCTCACATGCATCCAGCAGTTGGAACAAGGCCAACAGAGGATTGAAACTCTGATGGAAAACCTTATCCTCGCCTTCCAAAATCAGGCGAACAATGAACCTCCTCCGAATCATCAAGATGATGAGGTAAACTGAGAAGAAAATGAGTCACACGCCCTCACCAAAAAGGACGTAGATAGTATCCTCGCCAAAGCAAAAGAAGAGGATATACTCAAGGAGCATGGGATCAAACCACATACCCCTTATGGATGGACTCTGTCCCGTTCCTTACAAAATTCAAACATCCTACTCTCCAAACATATATGGGGAAAGGATCCGCCAGACAGAACGTCATCCACTTCAAGATCTTGACGAGAACTATCGCGGATCAAGATGCACTCAAGAGCCACCTCTTTGCAAGTACCCTAAAAGGTACGGTCTTTGATTGGTACTCCACTTTGCCGGATGACTCCATCCAAAACTGGGTCATGCTAGAGACACCTTCCTAACTCACTTCAAAGGTGAGGATCATCTCGCTACTATGGCTCAGCTTTGTAGCCTAAAACAGGGGGAGAATGAGTCAACATACGACTTCATTCACAAATGGAAAGCAATGGCATACAAATGCTCTGATGTATTACCACAAGCGTCCCTAGCCGACATCTGCCGAAACAACATGAGAGCTAGAATCCGTTCCATGATCATCGCCAACAAATCAAAGAACCTGGGAGAACTCCTAGAAGTTATTATGGAAGCTAAAACGGTGACTAAAGACCTCAACAGTAAAAAATCATCAAGAAAAGAGCCAACCGCCATTGCAACCTCTAAAATAAAGAAAAAAGAGGTTCTCAATGTGCAGACCAAGTCAGCTCCTCAGCCACCAAAGAAAGCTGAAAACAAAGCTGCTGTAAGAGACCTGAACTCTCAGATGCCTTCAAAGAGAGAGTAGAAAAGAAATACCTATTCGATGAAGATGTTGATGAAATCTTCGAGGCTCTCGTGGCAAATGGCAAGCTCACCTTGCCTGAACCCAAAAGACCGGGAGATGTTGGCAAAACCAACAATCCTCTCAATTAATGCTTTGTTGTGAGAGTGAAAATAAACGAGATTTGAAAATACGGAGTCATCACCTTTGACAAAAACTATGGGCCTGCCTCCGTTAACATGTGGTCATGTCGACAAACATCAAAATCACCGAAGAAGAAGATCACTACTTCCTTCAAGGTGATAAACACAATCTAAGCGTCCAAAGAACTGGTTCCTTACCCGACACCAGATGGACAACCCATATGGGTACATCCCGATCTCCTGGAAGATGAAAATTGGGAGGTCATGAAAACAAAGCCTACAGCTCAATAGTGAAGGTAGGCTAGGAAATATCTCCTCAAGCTCAAACGACAAGAGAAGACCCGGCCAAAACAAGAAGTCAAAGAAAAGCAGAAGCCTCCTCTACCGCTTCACTTGAGGCAACGAAAACGTCCCTTCCAGAGACTTCAAAGGGGGTTAAGAAAATTCACTCTTAGTGATTTCATGCCACCTCAATTCAAAGAAAAAGCCACACAGGGGCATCATTCTCTTGCAATTCAGTAGTTGGATTCTCCATTGATGGATACGAGTCCAGCGACACCGACGATGGATTCGAATCCAACTACACCGATGAGTGGGAGGAATCCCTTGAAATAGGAGAATATCTCTCCGATGAAGAATGGGTTCCTGAAACTCACCTTATGCTAGTAATCTGGTATAACCCCTTACAGCCACCCGGATCCTAGTCTGATGATGAAGAAGACTAAGAGGCTGTACAAGAAAATGTTGTTGACCCAGCACCAGTCATTGCTCAAGTAGAAATCAACTATGTTGAACCACGAAGAGCAGACGAAGAAGAAGATTTGGCTCTTATGCCTGATTTTGAAGAATATGCAAGGATCTTGCAGCATCTCGCTCTGGAACAAGAGCAAGACCGCGTCAACAAGCCTCCTCGCAATCCAGAGCCTGAAGTCCCTGAAGACCATCAGGTACATCCTCCCTTAACTCCTAAAAATGGAGAAAATTGCTGGATAGATGATCCTCTTGCATCCGAGGATGAGTCTGACTCCAAACAGGCAACTTCTCCTGTTAGAGCTTCCTGTAATGTGATAAATCGGGATTATAGCTCTAAAGAAGCATCGTCTGATGAGATCACTTATACTCCGGTAACACCTAGTAATGTATCCTCTGGAGCTACCTCTGTAAGATCCCGACCCCAGTTCTTTTGTTTACTATGGTTTTAATCATGGTTTGGCTTTTTAAGCGAGATTTGATTCAGTTTGACCTTGTTTTCGAGTTTGATTGGATTTTTCCATAGCCTTGAAGACCGTTGACTTTGGTTTGACCCGGTATATACGATATGTATTTTTATGAGAAATTACTTTTGATTTCTAAAAATTCTGATTTTGGTGTATTTCGACTCATTTTATGAAGTTTAACAACTTTCATGTTTTGACCATTTTGATTTGATGATCAGAAAATGCGTTTTTCGAGAAAAAGGGCAAAACTGACTTTTCACCCTAAATCTGTCCATGAATTTCGAAAATTCCAGAAATTGGGGAAAATATACTTTTTGGAAAGTAGATATTTCGCCGATCGTTTTTGTCTTCTTCGTCGTTTTCGTTCGGGGCCCGCAAATTTTAGTTTTAGCCTTGTGAAGTTTGGGGCCCATGGGGCCCAACCCATTGTTCTCTTTATAAGAAGCCATGGGCTCTTGTCTTCCCCATTCTTTTTCCTTTTTCCTGCAACAAGGGAGGAGATAGGGTTTTCCCCCAGCCCCTTTCCCTCTCCTCATGTATCTCTTGTTCTTTGATGCTAATGGGAGATTTGAGCTTCCCATTTTCTTCTCCTCTCTCCAAGCTTTCCATAGATGTCTTTTGCAAGAGATTTGAGCTAGGAGAGACCACCTTTCCATGCATTTCTTCTTGGTTTGAGCTTTTATAAGGTGAGCAATGGATTTCTTTCTCCAAATCTTGGTTTTCCAAACCATTTTGAAGGGTTTTGTCATTATGCAATGGGTTTTCATGGAGATTTACAATGGATTGGATTTCTAGGGTTTCTCTTGAGCTATTTTGGGGATTTTGTAATTTTGGAGCTTGAGCCCATCAGAGGACCTTCATGGAGTGTTTTGTATCTTCTCTTGTCTAAGGCAAGTAGATTCTACAATTAGTATGATGATTCTCTTATTTAGTTCCATTTCATGAATTTTGCTTCTTATGTGCTAATCTTCTTTGATTTATGGTTTTACTTTGATTAAATGAACCAAGGTTGTGTGGATTTCCATTTATGTATGGTCTTACAATGTGTTGGAAGTGGCTTTCATCTTGGTCATGTAGAAAATTTGATCTTCTTGTGTTAAGAGTTAGGTTCAAAGAAATGGGGAGAAACTTTGTTTTAAAAAAAGAGTGATTGTTTGGTTAATTGGGTTGATATGGAATGGTGATTTGATGAGTTTGGAAGGTCAAGGAAGGGCCCAAAGGATCTAGGAACATTGTGTGAAAGATTGGGAATGGAAAAGATCTCAAAAAAAAATTGGAAAAGAAAAAAAAAAAGAGAAGGAAGAAGACAGCCGGGCTGGACTGGGCAGGCCCAGTCCGCTCGAGCGACCCACTGGGTCGCTCGAGCGGACCAGGCCCTGCCTGGCCCTCGCTCGAGCGACCCAGCTACTGTCTGGGTCCGCTCGAGCGGACCTGGGTTCGCTCGAGCGAGGCCCAGCTCAGTCTGGGGCTGGTTTGGGCCCGAGTTTGGATTGTTTGTGGGCCGGATTGTTGGGGCTTCCTTGGGCCTGATTCAAGTCAGCTTTTGGGTCAATTCAAGATCTGATATTGGGTCATCTTCGGGCCTGATATTGGACTGTTTTATGGCCTGAATTTCGGGCTACTTTAAGGACTGTTTTATGGGCCTGTTCAGGTTAGTTTTGGGCTCTTTTAAAAATCAGTTTTGTGGGCCATTAAAGGTCTAGTTTGGATTGTTCAAAAAATCAGTTTTGTGGGCCATTAAAAGATTAGTTTTGGGCTGTTTTGAAACTTGTTTTTATGGGCCATTCAAAGTTTAGTTTTGGGCTGTTTTGAAACTTGTTTGTGGGCCATTCAAGGTTTAGTTTTGGACTATTTCAAAGTTTGTTTTGTGGGCCAATAAAGGCTGAGTTTTGGGCTGTTATAAAATCTGTGTTGTGGGCCATTCAAAGCTAGTTTTTAAGAGCTGATTTAAGGGCTGTTTGTGGGCCTGTTCCAAGTTAGTTTTGGGTTGTTTCAAAACTTGTTTCTTGTTCATTAAAGGATTTGTTTTGGGCTGTTTTTAAGGTTTGTTTTGTGGTCCATTCAAGCTTAGTTTTTGGACTGTTTTAAGAATTGTTTGGGCCTTGTTTAAAGGGGCTATTTTGGGTTAAATGAGTAGACTATTTTGGACTTGGTTTAAGGCCAGCTATGGGCCTGTTTTTAAGAGTTTTGTCATTTCTTTGATACTTGGATATTGGTGAAATGGGAATGATGTGAGAATGTACATATGTGAAATTATCCGGGAACCTTTCGTGCCTCAATGCGCACTTTATCATTTAAACATTATGGATTTTCATTGGCATCAAACACACTCTTTACTAATCAATGTTTAAAGGTTAAATGTGTATTGGGATGGCTCCTTGGTAAGTCATTAAGTCATTCTCCACTATCCATCCCATTTCAAGTCAGATCATGTATTTGTATTTGTATTTGTATTTGTATTCTTGGGTAAACTAATTTAAATAGCATCGGTGATTTGTTATAAAATCATGTGGTTTCCCATGTTCGAACGGGTTGATCGTATGATTTTATACAAATTACCTTGATGCGTATTTGAACGGTTTACCAGAGATATTCGTATGTTTTCTCCGATTCGATTTGAAAAGAGATTGGAGTATGTTCGTCACATTCGGGATTTCTTCGATAAGACTATTGTTTTGACAACACTAGCATTTGAAAGTAAAAACCTCGAGGCAAGACGGGGCCAGAGCTATGTGGTGCGAGCCCATGAGCCAAAGAGGCTATGATTCCGAAAACAAAACCCCGAGGCAAGACGGGGCCAGAGCTATGTGGTGTGAGCCCCTGAGCCAAAGGGATTAGTATTATGTTAGATTTGTATCGGTTTGAGTTTCGAAAACTAAAGGCACCACTAGGCTTAGGTCACCTTGTCGGGCTGATCACCCGGCTTGGGATCTTTAATCTGTCCGCCAGCTGCAGCTTGGATTCTGTCTGTACCGACCATGGCAACGGTTTTATCTGCCGGTCCCATTTGTATGGCTACGGTTCTGATTTTTGATCTGCCGGTCCCATTTGTATGGCTACGGTTCTGATCCTATTTTTAGTACCACGTTCAGTGGCTACGCTCTGTCTGCTCTTATTACTTCGGTAATAGGAGGATTTAGCTAATTGTGGTCGCCAAGTTTTATCTGCATATTACCTTATTTTATGATTCTTGTGGGTTATGCTTTTTATGTTTTGATTTGGTTAATGTATACGATATCGATCATTTATTATATTGTTGCTATTATTCAGGATTTGAAAGGTATTTCCAACCATTAAATGCTTTATGCGGGTTACTATCTTTCGAAACATTCGTACTTCTGAGATTGTTCTTTTATTGCTTGATACTTATGTTCAGTCTTTCGATCGTTTTCTCCCGATTTATTGTTATTATTGTTTAGACTTTATATTTGGTTTTACGATGATTTCGTCAGGTTTTATGTATGTTCTCTTGTTTCATATTATTTGTTTATTTGCTTGCCAGACCGTCGTGTCTGACCCTTTTTGTTTGGTGCCAGTTTCTTCTCTTTCTGGTTTTAGGTGTTTGATCAGAGGAGGCGGTGGGACCGCCGGTCTGACGTGAGAGGCTGCCCACTGATATCGTCCTGATGTCAAGTTTGGCACCGGAGTTCGTATCTAACACTTGGGGTAGTATTCTGTCTAGTTGGATATTTTGTATGGCTTGTTAGCCTTTTTATTTGGGTTGTAATTAAGACACTTGTTAATTGTAAGTTGAACATGTGGGAATTAATTAGTCTGTTACTACCAGCTCAGTGTGCTCTGATGTATGATTTATGCC
The DNA here is from genome assembly GCA_012931725.1 of Litsea cubeba. NCBI lineage: Eukaryota > Viridiplantae > Streptophyta > Magnoliopsida > Laurales > Lauraceae > Litsea > Litsea cubeba. The sequence continues at coordinate 56,844,615 of CM022949.1, forward strand.
AGTCTGTTTATTGATGGCTTTGTGATATTGGTTGCGTGCGACACGGAACCCGATGGCCACGGATTCCGGGTCGTAACACCATGTTTAGCTTCCGCGAAAAATATACTCTGATGGTGATGGAATTTGTTTATCCTCATTCACGTGGATCTTGGGGAACTATAATAAATTTTTTTTTTCAAATTATCCCAAAATTTCGCACTCCGGGATCGGTCCACTGCAGGGCCCGGTTTCGGGGTGTGACAGGTTTGGTATCAGAGCTGGTTAGTTTCTAGGAAATAAAATACTCTAGAGACATTAAGACGTGTGGTGAGGATTCGTTAGATTGTGTCGATTTGTTTTCTCGTGTCTTTGTTTCTTTGGATTTGAGTTGGCTTTTCTTTCAGTTCGGGAGATTTTGCTTGTCTTTTCTTTTTGTTCTTGTTGTTAGGAGATTTGGATGACCAAATTTCCTCCTTAGTGGTGGAGAATTTAAAGTCTCCATGCTCTTGTTCGGTGTCTTTTATCTGTATTTGTGTCGGAGACTGAGAACCTCGTGGATTTAGTAAGTTGTTTTCGGAGAACATCAGCAGATTGTCAGCCTTCAGCATCTTCATTGTGGTTATGAGGGAAGACATGTAATTCGAAGATCCCCTCACAACTAATTGGAGATCGTCATGCAGCGTACCAAGGTAAGTGAATGTGGATTTTGGGTGAACTCAGACTATCTTTCCGAGATGAAGGACTGCAAAAGGTATATTAGCTGTTGATTTTATGAAGAGAGAAATGATTCTTAGTTAGTAAGGTTGAAAGCTAGTGCCAGAAACTCAGGGATTTCCCGGATTCGACGAGCCTTGTCATGGATTTGGCTGAGAATTTTCAGGACTTACAGCTTAGCCAGTGTAGTTTTTCAGAGATAATATCAAGTGAATGGTTACTTGTAGTTAAGATAGTTTTTGGCAGCAAAGGAAACCTTGTGGATTTTACCGACTTATAGGGTATTGGATTGGACAACATGCAGATGCAAGTGTATACCTTAGTTTTGGAGATGTCTCTCTTCTTAGTAAGAATGATTTTCATAATGTTTTCATCTCTTGTTATATTTTTCATTTACGTCTATAATTTATCCACGTAGTGTTTAAACAATGGATTTATGTTTCTTCCTTAAGGCTTATTTTGACATAAACTATGTTATTATACTCTTTTCATAAGTCACATGATTTTGTTTTTATAAGGATTGGTGTTTCAAATTTTTGTTTAATCTCCTTAAGATATTGTTTTACAATGACCTTAGAATTTTGCTCTTGTTTTAATTCTCTTAAATGTTGACACTTAAATTTCAAAACCTTGACGATTTTAAAATTTTGTACATGTTTGGTTGGAAATGGATTTCAATAAAACTTAAAGTATGGTCATACTACATGAATTTAATTTATTTTTAAAATCCTAATTTGAAATTGTTGAGTGTTTCAATGAATTGTTGGGTTGTGAAAACATAAATTTCAAAACAAATACCGCTGTTTCATATTCAAATTTTGATGAACTTTATTTATTAAGCTTTATTTGATAATTTGGAGGTTCGGTTTCTACTATGTTTTAAAATGATGAAATTTAACTAAGTAATTATTTTAGTCCTTATGTTTAAAATTTTAAGATTTGTTTTGCATTGATTGGAGTGAGTGGTATTGGCTTATGATTGGAGCTTGGAAGTGTGAGAATTGAAGGGTTCATAGATGTCAGGATGTGTACCGGTTCAGTTGGAAAATAAAGTTGGATTTATGAGAGAGTAAACATCATTCAAGACAGGGATTTGAAGTTTCAGTTCTTCGGGAATTAACATCAGATTGGCAGATATGTTTTGTTGATAACACAGTATCAGGTAAGAGATCAAGAGCAGCAAGTAGATAGAATCAGTTGTGGGCAAGAATTCAGAGTACAGCATAGAAAGATTGGAAATTTGGAGTTGTGATTTCAGAATGAAGAAGGATTGACGGTATACTTGGAGGCCAGAAGCTGATGATGCATTCGAGGAACATAGTAAGAGCAAACATACGGAATTCCAGAATTTTTCGGGATGAAGATTTTTCGGTAAGGGCATGTCTGCGATCACATCTTCGTATAAGCATCGGGAGCACCGTGTACAGTTTTGTAGGACTTAAGGCACAGATTTCCAAAGTGATAGAAAGAGGCAGAATTTGCAGTTTCCTGACCGACAGTGACTGATGAAATAAGTAAAAGAATTGATCCAGTGCGAGAACGACAGTTGACACCAGGGATACTTAGAAGAATTGTTGAATTCTAGTTTGGGCAGAGAAGTATGTTTTTGAGCAGATATGTGAAGCAGTGTGAAGCCTTCAACCGAGTCAGAATGTGGTTGACCGTGCATCTCAACGTCGGGTTTGATCAGAGAGTCTCTCAGTTACCAAGGTCTAGCATAGGGTGTCAGTGTTTTCGTTTGTCTTTTGGGTTTGTGATTTCGATTTGGTTTAGACCATTTGGAGGACCAAATGAGTTCTAAGGGGGGGAGGATGTAAGATCCCGACCCCAGTTCTTTTGTTTAGTATGGTTTTAATCATGGTTTGGATTTTTAAGCGAGATTTGATTCAGTTTGACCTTTGTAAGATCCCGACCCCAGTTCTTTTGTTTAGCATTGTTTTAATCGTGGTTTAGCTTTTTTAAGCGAGATTTGATTTAGTTTGACCACGTATTTGAGTTTGACCGGGTTTTTCCTTGCCTTGGAGATTTTGTAGACCGTTGACTTTAGTTTGACCCGGTCCTTATGATTTGTATTTTTATGGGAAATTACTTCGGATTTCTAAAAATTCTGGATTTGGTGTATTTCGACTTATTTTATGAAGTTTAACAACTTTCATGTTTTGATCATTTTGGTTTGATACTCAGAAATCACGTTTTTCGAGGAAAAGGGCAAAACTGACCTTTCACATGAAATCTGTCCATGAATTTCGAAAATTTCAGAAATTGGGGAAATTATACTTTTTGGAAAGTAGATATTTCGCCGATCGTTTTTGTCTTCTTCGTCGTTTTCATTCGGGGCCCGCATATACCATTTTTAGCTTGATGAAGACCGGGGCCCACAAGACCCACCTTATAAGAGGGGAACCCCTCTCTTCTTCTCCTTCATTCGTTTCCAGCAAGGGTTTGAGCTAGGGCTCTTTCCCTCTCTTCCCACTCTTTCTCTCTCATCTGAAACACCTCTCTCTTGGAGCTTTCATGGAGATTTGATCTCACCTCCTTCTTCTCCTCCCTCTTGGCTTTCCAAAGACCCCATTTTCAAGAGCATTGGGCTAGGACAACCCTCCTCTTCAAGCCCTTCTTCTTATTTGGAACACCCAAAGGTTAGCAATGGTTTTCTTTTCTTTAGATCTTTGTTTTCCTCCTCATTTGGAGTGTTTTATTCCCACATGCAATGGGTTTTCATGGAGTTTGGAAAATGGTGGATTTCTAGGGTTTCGTCTTAAAGCTATTTTGGGGGTTTTATGATGTTGGAGCTTGAGGCCATTAGAGGACTTTCATGGAGTGTTTTGCATCTTCTCTTGACTTAAGGCAAGTGAATTTCCAATTAATATGATGGTTGCATGTATTTTGTTCATATCATGTTGTTTTATGCTAGGCTTTAAATCTTTTTATGCTTCATAGATTTGTTTTGGACAAATGGAGTAATGTTTTGCTTGATTTCCTCTTATGTCATTGTTTTACAATGCATTGAAAGTTTGTTTTCACTTTGATCATTTTGAAAGTTAATTTTTATGCTAAGTGTTTGGGTTCAAAGCCAAGGAAGAAGACTTTGATTTCAAAGTAGGGTGTTTGGATTAGTTGGTTTGATTGTGGTTGGTGGTTTGATGAGTTTGGAAGGTCAAGGAAGGACCCAACAAATCTTGGAAATTAGTATGAAAGAAAAGGGATCAAAAGAATCAAGAAAAAAATCAGAAAAATGCAAAGAAGTGGAGAACTTGCACAGCCGGGCTGGACTGGGCAGGCCCAGTCCGCTCGAGCGACCCACTGGGTCGCTCGAGCGGACCAGGCACTGCCTGGCCCTCGCTCGAGCGACCCACTGGGCCGCTCGAGCGACCCAGCTACTGTCTGGGTCCGCTCGAGCGGACCTGGTTCGCTCGAGCGAGGCCCAGCTCAGCCTGGGGGTTGGTTTGGGCCCGAGTGTGGATCATTTTGTGGGCTGGATTGTTGGGGCTTCCTTGGGCCTGATTAAAGTCAGTTTTTATGGGCCTGTTCAGTTTAGTCTCGGGCTGTTTTTAAAGTTTGTTTGTGGGTCATCTTAGGTTCAGTTTTGTGGGCCTGTTCAGGTTGGTTTTGGTCGCTTTAAAAATCAGTTTTGTGGGCCTGTTCGAAGTTTGTTTGGGCTGTTTTTAAGAATTGTTTTGAAGGCCATTTAAGGATCAGTTTTGGACTGTTTTTAAACTTGTTTTGTGGGCTTGATTAAGGTTGGTTTTGGATTGTTATTGAGGACCATTTTGGACGTGGGTTAAGGCCAACTATGGGCCTACTTTAAAGAGTTTGGATTTACTTTTGATACTTGGAAATTTGTGAAATGGGAATGATGTGAGAATGAGCTTATGTGAGATTATCCGGGAACCTTTCGGGTCTCAATGCACACTTTATCATTTAAACATTATGGATTTTCATTGGCATCAAACACATTCTTTATGGTCAATGTCTAAAGGTTAAACGTGCATTGTGATGGTTCCTTGGTAAATCATTAAGTCATTCTCCACTATCCATTCCATTTCAAGTCAGAAAAATGTGTTTGTATTTGCATTTGTATTTGTATTTGTTTTCTTTGGTGAACTAATCTAAATAGCATCGGTGATTTGCTATAAAATCGTGTGGTTTCCATGTTCGAAAGGATTGACCGTATGATTTTATACAAATCACCTGGATGCGTATTTGAACGGTTTACCAGAGATATTCGTATGTTTTCTCCGATTCGATTTGAAAAGAGATTGAGTATGTTCGTTACATTCGGGATTTCTTCGATAAGAATTGTTTTGACAACACTAGTATTTGAAAATAAAAACCTCGAGGCAAGACGGGGCCAGAGCTATGTGGTGCGAGCCCATGAGCCAAAGAGGCTACGATTCCGAAAAACAAACCCCGAGGCAAGACGGGGCCAGAGCTATGTGGTGTGAGCCCCTGAGCCAAAGGGATTAGTATTATGTTAGATTTGTATCTGTTTGAGTTTGAAAACTAAAGGCACCACTAGGCTTAGGTCACCTTGTCGGGCTGATCACCCGGCTTGGGATCTTTACTCTGTCCGCCAGCTGCAGCTTGGATTCTGTCTGTACCGACCATGGCAACGGTAATTATCTGCCGGTCCCATTTGTATGGCTACGGTTCTGATACTTTTGATCTGCCGGTCCCATTTGTATGGCTACGGTTCCGATCCCATTTTTAGTACCACGTTCAGTGGCTACGCTCTGTTTGCTCTTATTACTTCGGTAATAGGAGGATTTAGCTATTTGTGGTTGCCAGTGTTTTATCTGTATATTGCTTTAGTTTATGATTCTCGTCGGTTATACTTTTATGCTCAGATTTGTTTAATGTTTACGATATCGATCTTCATTGTATTGTCGCTATTATTCAGGATTTGAAATGTATTTCCGACGATGAAATGTTTTATGCAGGCTTTTAATCTTTCGAGATATTCGTACATCTGATATTGTTCTTTTACTTGTTTTGTTATTTATGTTCTATCTTTCGATCATTTTAGCATGCTTTATTATCATTATTGTTTAGCCTATTTATTCGGTTTTACGATGATTTCGTCAGGTTTTATGTATGTTCTTTTGTTTCATATTATTTGTTTATTTGCTTGCCAGACCGTCGTGTCTGACCCTTTTTGTTTGGTGCCAGTTTTCTTCTTCTTTCTGGTTTTAGGTGTTTGATCAGAGGAGGCGGATGGGACCGCCGGTCTGACGTGAGAGGCTGCCGTTGATATCATTTAGATGTCAAGTTTGGCACCGGAGTTCGTATCAAACCCTTGAGGGTAGTATTTCTGTTTAGTGGGTTATATTTTTGTATGGCTATGTTAGCCTTTTTCTTTTGGGTTTGTAATTAAGACATTTGTTAATTGTAACTTGAATATGTGGGAAATAATAGATTTGTTACTACCAGCTCAGTGTGTTGTGATTTATGATTTATGCCAGTCTGTTTATGATGGCTTTATGGAATTGGTTGCGTGCGACACGGAACCCGATGGCCACGGATTCCGGGTCGTAACACCATGTGTAGCTTCCGCGAAAAATATACTCTGATTGTGTTGGCATGTGATTATCCTCATTCACGCGGATCTTGGGAACTATAACAAAAAGTTTCAAATTATTCCAAAATTTCGCACCCCGAGATCGGTTCGCTGCAGGTCCCGGTTTCGGGGCGTGACAGGTTTGGTATCAGAGCTGGTTAGTTTCTAGGAAATAAAATACTCTAGAGACATTAAGACGTGTGGTGAGGATTCGTTAGATTGTGTCGATTTGTTTCCTCGTGTCTTTGTTTCGTTGGATTTGAGTCGGCTTTTCTTTCAGTTCGGGAGATTTTGCTTGTCTTTTCTTTTAGTTCTGTTGTTAGGAGATTTGGATGGCCAAATTTCCTCCTTAGTGGTGGAGAATTTAAAGTCTCCATACTCTTGTTCAGTGTCTTTTGTCTGTGTTGGTGTCGGAGACTGAGAACCTCATGGATTTAGTATGTTGTTTTCGGAGAACATCAGCAGACTTTCAGCCTTCAGCATCTTCAATGTGGTTATTGAGGGAAGATTTGTGCATTTGCCCGTCAGAGTTGGACTCGAGCAGTGGTTGAAGATCCCCTTTCAGCTAATCGGAGATCGTCATGCAATGCACCAAGGTAAGTAAACGTGGAATTTTGGGGGAACTCAGACCATCTTTTCAAGATGAAGGACTGCAAGAGGCATGTTACATGTGGATTTTATGAAGGGAGAAGTGACCTTAGTTAGTAAGATTTGGAGTGGTGCAAGAAACTCAGGGATTTCCCCGGATTCGACGAGCTTGGTCATGGTTTTGGTTGAGAAGTTCGGTAACTTGTAGTGTAGCCAGTGTAGTTTCCAGAGGCAATACCAAGTGGAGGGTTAGTTGTAGTTAAGAAAATTTTTGGCAGCAAAGGAAATGTTGTGGGTTTCACAGATTTTTAAGGTATTGGATTGGACAGCGTGCAGATGCAAGGGAGTACTTCAGTAATTTGGATGTCCATTTCTTATTTAAAATGATTTTTCATGATATTTTCATCTTGTTATGTTTTCCTTAATGTTTATGATTTATCCGTGTAATGTTTAAACAATCGATTTATGTTCTTCTTTAAAGCTTATTTTGAAATAAATTATGTCATTATACTCTTTTCATGAGTCCCATGATTTTGTTTTCAAGGTTGGTCTTTAAAAGCATGTAACTCAAAATTGTGTTTCTTTCTCAAAGAGTAGTGTGAAATTTCTATTTCATTGAGTTGCTTTCTTTGACTATGTAAAATGAAATTTCTTAAAGGTTTTTGTGTTTAGATTTTATGTAGATTTCCTACATTTGTTTTAACGCTCAACTTTATTTAGATTTTCGCAAGATTTTTTTTTATAAACAAATGAGTTAGTTTTCAATAAGATTTAGCGTTTAATTAACACTCAGATTTCAACCAAGTTTAATGTATAGTCATACCATATGAATTTGATTTATTCTTGAAATCTTGATTTAAAATTGTTGAGTATTCCAATGAATTGTTGGGTCATGAAGATGTGGATTTCAAAACGAATAATGTTGTTTCATGTTCAAACTTTGATAAACTTTAATTATTAAGATTTACTTGGCAAATTGGAGGTTCGGTTTCTACTATGTTTTAAGATGATAAAATTTAGTTAAGTAATTATTTTAGTCAATATGTTTCCAATTGTAAGATTTGTTTCGCATTGAATGGAGTGAGTGGTAATAGCCTTTGGTTGGAGTTCGGAGGTGTATGAAGTGAAGGGATGATGAATGTCCGGATGTGTATTAGTTCAGTTGAGGACAAGGTTGGATCTACGAGAGAATCAACATCATTCAAGACTTGAATTGACAGTTTCAGTTCTTCAGGGATTGACATCAGATTGGATTTTCAAGGTCGGCTTTACATGTCAATGGTAGAAGACTTGAAGAATGAAATCTGAAGAGGCAAGCATCAGGAGCACCGTGTACAGTTTGTAGGACTTAAGGCACAGATTTCCAAAGTGATAGAAAGAGGCAGAATTTGCAGTTTCTTGGACCGACAGTGACTGACGAGTTAAGTAGAAGAATTGATCCGGTGCGAGAATGACAGATGACACCAAGGATGATTGGATGAATTGTCGGACACCAGTTTGGCCAGAGGAGTTTGTTTTCGAGCAGATATGTGGATTAGTGTGAAGCCTTCAACCGAATCAGGATATTGTTGACCGTGCATATCAACGTCAGGTTTGACAAGAGGGCCTCTCAGTTGCCGAGTCGAGCAGTAGGGTGTCAGTGTTTTCGTTTGTCTTTTTGGGTTTTCGATTTCGATTTGGTTTAGGCCATTTGAAGGACCAAATGGATTCTAAGGGGGGGAGGATGTAAGATCCCGACCCCAGTTCTTTTGTTTAGCATTGTTTTAATCGTGGTTTAGCTTTTTTAAGCGAGATTTGATTTAGTTTGACCACGTATTTGAGTTTGACCGGGTTTTTCCTTGCCTTGGAGATTTTGTAGACCGTTGACTTTAGTTTGACCCGGTCCTTATGATTTGTATTTTTATGGGAAATTACTTCGAATTTCTACAAATTCTGGATTTGATGTATTTCGACTTATTTAATGAAGTTTAACAACTTTCATGTTTTGATCATTTTGGTTTGATACTCAGAAATCACGTTTTTCGAGAAAAAGGGCAAAACTGACTTTTCACATGAAATCTGTCCATGAATTTCGAAAATTTCAGAAATTAGGGAAATTATACTTTTTGGAAAGTAGATATTTCGCCGATCGTTTTTGTCTTCTTCGTCGTTTTCATTCGGGGCCCGCATATACCATTTTTAGCTTGATGAAGACCGGGGCCCACAAGACCCACCTTATAAGAGGGGAACCCCTCTCTTCTTCTCCTTCATTCGTTTCCAGCAAGGGTTTGAGCTAGGGCTCTTTCCCTCTCTTCCCACTCTTTCTCTCTCATCTGAAACACCTCTCTCTTGGAGCTTTCATGGAGATTTGATCTCACCTCCTTCTTCTCCTCCCTCTTGGCTTTCCAAAGACCCCATTTTCAAGAGCATTGGGCTAGGACAACCCTCCTCTTCAAGCCCTTCTTCTTATTTGGAACACCCAAAGGTTAGCAATGGTTTTCTTTTCTTTAGATCTTTGTTTTCCTCCTCATTTGGAGTGTTTTATTCCCACATGCAATGGGTTTTCATGGAGTTTGGAAAATGGTGGATTTCTAGGGTTTCGTCTTAAAGCTATTTTGGGGGTTTTATGATGTTGGAGCTTGAGGCCATTAGAGGACTTTCATGGAGTGTTTTGCATCTTCTCTTGACTTAAGGCAAGTGAATTTCCAATTAATATGATGGTTGCATGTATTTTGTTCATATCATGTTGTTTTGTGCTTGTAAGACCCTGACCCGAGAGACCTCGTTTAGAGTTGATTAAGTGGTGTTTTAGTTTTAAGTGTGTTTAGTGGTTTTTGGATTAGTTGGGGATTAGAATAGCTTTTCGAATAGCTTTGGGGTATTTGGAGAGCCTTTTTATTTGTGGGACCCTTTGGGGGTTCTTGTTACGAATTGTGTGAGATTGGGGGTTTACCGATGATTTTCAAGAATCGTGTTTTAACCCATTGAACTTATCTTGTTAATCCCTACAACTTTCATGTTGACATCGTTTTCATTTGAGGACCTTAAACCTGATTTTTCACTAATTGAGGGCAAAATGGTCTTTTTACCCAAAATCTGGACACCGATTTCAATGTCACCAAAATGTGCAAAATATATACTTTTTGGAAACTAGAAATTTTGCCGATCAACTTTGTCTTCTTCGTCGAAGTCGTTTGAAGCCCCGAAAACCTTGTTTTGAGCCCGAGAAGTTCTTTAAGTTGTGGGCCCCACTCCCACTTACTATATATAGAAAGCTTCTTCTTCTTTTTCCCATTTCTGGCAAAAACCCTAGAGGAGAAGAGAAATCCCAGCCCTAAGGGTTTTCCTTACCTTTTCTTGCTTCTTCATCTTCAACCACCCACTAATCTAGTGCTAATGGAAGATTAGAGGTTACAATCTTCTTCCTCATCTCAAGGCCTTCATCTTGATACCATTTTTGAAGAAAACCGCCCACTTCAAGATTTGCTTTGGACAACACCTTGCTTTTTGAGGAACTTCCTTGTAAGTGATTTTCTTAAAAGTTTTATAATCTTGTTTGTTTAGCCCTAGGGTAGCTTCATTTCAATTATTGGAAGATTCCGTTTTGTTTTAATTGGATTTTGATATTTTAGGGTTTGGATTTGGGGGTTTTGTGTATAGGTGTTTGATTGTGGAATTAAGAGGTGATTAGAGCTCAATTTGAATTGCAATTGGACCCAAGGCAAGTGGATGAAATGATTCTCATGTGTTTTATCATGTTTTATGCAAAATCTTGATTTGTCTTCATTGATGGTTTTAATGAATTATCATGTTTGATGATTTAGTCTTATTGATTTTGAACGATGATTTGATGAGATAATGAGGCAAGGAATAGCCCAATTAATTGTGAAGATATGTATGGAAGAAGGGGAAAGAAAGGAAATGGATAGGAGTTGGACAAGAGAAGGATTCAACCAAATGGGTTGAGGTTCGCTACAGGGCCGATCGATCGCCCATCAGGTCCGATCGATCGGACTGTAATTAACTGAGAGGGTTTGCAGGACCGATCGATCGCCCATCAGGTCCGATCGATCGGACTGTAATTAACTGAGAGGGTTTGCAGGACCGATCGATCGCCCATCAGGTCCGATCGATCGGACTGTAAATAACTGAGAGGGTCTTCAGGACCGATCGATCGCCCTTCAGGTCCGATCGATCGGACTGAATAAAATTGAACTGTAAAATGAGAGAATTATGGGACTATTTTCCAGATTCACCCCAAGTCCATACTCAAGTCCAATTCAGCTCTATCCCTTATCTTCTTATTTGAAGACATTGAACCTATAATGATGCGTTCAAACCCATGAAAGATTGGGGTATATTGTGAAGGGCTGTAGTGTGGAAGTATTGTTTGGAGGCCCAATGCTATTCAAGGATGGGTAAGGCATTATATGAAGTCCGAAGGAAGGAAGAACCTCATCGTGGAAACTCCATGAGGTTTTCTAGATTGATCAATGTGTATAAGGACCCGGAATGTCCCTAACTCTTAAAGAGTACCAAAATTTCATCATAACCGACATACGGGACCCTATTCGCATTGATTCAATCCTAGAAACCCCATTGTTGGCCTGTAAATGTATGAAAAACTATTTGTATTTAATTTTCAACTAAACTCTTATTTTGGGATTTCAAACCAACTTGATATGACTGGACTGTTACAAGAGTACTAAAAGTGATGTGTTTAGCTTTTGCTAACTGGTATATGGCGATTTGAGATGGATGTGTATTTGTGCCTATGGCACCCCGTTTCTTACTGTGCATATGATTTGATTTATCGTATTTGACCTATGAGTCGGCACCACTGAGCTTGGACGACCTCGTCGGTTTGATCCTCCGACTTGGGGTTCCTTCCCCTCCCGATAGCCAGCTGCAGTCTGGAATGTGCAGAGTTTTTACCCGGTTCGCTACCGTGGTCCCGCAGAGTATATATATGTATATTATAATATTTATAGTTGTTCCTCCTCACCTCGTGTGACTGAGGACAATGATCTTGTTAGGGTATGCGCTCTCTTCACTTCGGTGAAGGGAGGATCTAGCTTGTGGGGTTGCCATCTTGACAGTTTCCAAATCCTTGTACCTTACATGATTTATTGCATATGTACTTCTTTTGAAATGATACATTGTCTTTTATAAAGTTCATTGTTTATCCATAAGTTTTCTTAACTCTTGCATAGCATCATTGTTTTATTATTGCTATGTCTTTTCACCCACCTGCCAGACCGTCGTGTCTGATCCATTTATTTTGGTACTCAGGTCCCGAGCTTATTGCCTTTGAGGAGGAGCCAGAGGAGGCGGTCGGTGCACCGCAACGAGTGATTGAGTGGCAAGCCGATGATGTCATGTAGACATTCGGCCTTGCCTTGAGAACGATACACTTTGGGAACTTGATATCTTTGGTTTAGATTTCATTTGGTTGTACGGTCTTTGTTGACCGTTATTTTGGGGTTTTAATTAACTGATACTTTGTAAACATACTTGAATTTACTTTTGGGGAAAACATGCTTGATCATTGCTCATCCTGATATCTTATCATGTTAACCATAAATCAGTCTTGTTTACGGATTTGAATGGTATTAATATGGTTTACTACACGCTTCCGCAATTATGAGAATGTGTTTGATATGGTTATATGTGAGATGATGTGTAAAGATAATCCTCACCGCGGAACCCTGTGGGAAATCACGTGCACGGATAAATATTCTTTTAATTCCGTGTGCGTTATAGCCAAAGAGATGCACGTGGCGCGGCATCAACCCGAGACCTGTCCCGACCTCCCGGACTCGGATCCTCCTTTTCCCCTAGTTTCTCGGTCCGGGGGTCGCGACAGGACTGGTATCAGAGCGGGACATGTTTCAGGCAATTAAAAGAAACTAGAAATCTTAAGTACGTGGAGAGGATTCGTTAGATAGAACCGTGTGAGCAATGTGTGACCACCCTGTACTTGGTTTATATGTGCTAACAATTTGTTTTGCAGCGTTATGCCACCTCGCAAAAGAGCAGCAAACAGTAACCACATTGCCAGTAACAGTGAGAGTGCAGGGCTTAGTGTAGAGGAACCTCAGGACAACAATATGCAGAATCAATTCCAACAGATGATGCAGGCTATGATAGACCAACAACGCCAGGCCAATGAGAATCAGGCTAGGCTCCAAGCACAAGCATTTGAGACACAGACCAGATTGCAAGAACAGATGCTTAAGAAAGATGAGGATCATGCTAGGGAGATAGCTCAAATGCAGGCACAGTTGTTGGGAATATTGGAGAGGAGACCGGAACCAATCCCAGTTGCACCACCTGGTCCGGTAAACATTAGAGGGAATGATCCTAATGTGCTGTATGAGCGGTTCAGGAAGAGAGGACCGAAAGAATTTTTGGGGACTGAGGACCCAATGGCAGCAGATGATTGGCTTGAGCACACCGAAAACATATTCGAGATCTTCATATGTACCGGTGTGGAACGTGTACAGCTTGCAGCCTCTATGTTTGTGGGTTTGATATGCATGCTAGAGAATTGAGTTTCATTTTGACTGTGACTACCCCTTTAGGTAAGGAAGTTGTTTGTAGAACTTTTTACCCTAGTTGTCCAGTCATGATAGGAGAAGTAGTATTACCGGCAGATCTCATTCTACTGGAGATGCAGGATTTTGATGTCATCCTAGGGATGGATTGGTTAGCAGGATACCATGCTACTATGGATTGTTTCCATAAGACCCTAACTTTTAAGTTAGAGGAGACCCAAGAAGGGGTGTTGTTTCAGGGAGAGAGGAGTAATTCTGGTGCAGGGTTTATTTCAGCGCTGAAGGCTGATAGACTTCTAAAAAGTGGTTGTGAGGGTTATATGGCGTTTATCACGGAGGATAAACGGTCCCAAGGGGTGGAGGAGATCCCAATTGTTTGTGAGTTTCCGGATGTTTTCCCGGAGGAGATACCAGGATTGCCACCCATTAGAGAGATAGACTTCACTATTGAGTTGTTACCGGGGACCGCTCCGATATCTATCGCACCTTACAGAATGGCCCCAGCAGAATTGGGAGAGTTGAAGATGCAATTGCAAGAACTCTTGAACAAAGGTTTTGTGAGACCTAGTGTGTCACCGTGGGGAGCACCAGTTTTGTTTGTAAAGAAGAAGGATGGTTCCATGAGAATGTGTATTGACTATAGAAGATTGAACCAAGTGACCATCAAAAACAAATATCCGTTGCCAAGGATAGATGAATTGTTTGATCAGTTGCAAGGAGCTGCTTACTTTTCGAAGATTGATTTGAGGTCAGGCTACCATCAGTTGAGGGTTAGAGATTCAGATGTGCCAAAAACAGCCTTTCGGACAAGATATGGACACTATGAGTTTCTAGTGATGCCATTTGGTTTGACTAATGCACCGGCAGTTTTCATGGCATTGATGAACAAAATATTTGCGGAGTATTTGGATCAGTTTACAGTGGTGTTTATTGATGATATTTTGGTATATTCCAAGACCAAAGGAGAACACGAAGAACATTTGAGGATAGCACTCCAGCTATTGAGGGAGAATCAGTTGTTTGCAAAACTTAGTAAGTGTGAATTTTGGTTGGACCAAGTCACATTTTTGGGCCATATCATCTCTGAGGAAGGATTATCAGTGGACCCGTCCAAGATTGAGGCAGTCATGAATTGGGATAGACCGAAGAATGCATCAGAGATCAGGAGTTTTCTTGGATTGGCAGGATATTATCGGAGGTTTGTGCAAGGATTTTCGTCGATTGCGTCACCTTTGACGAAGTTGACAAGGAAGAATGCACCATATGTTTGGACAGACAAGTGTGAGGCTAGTTTCCAAGAGCTGAAGAAGAGATTGACTACAGCTCCAGTCCTTACTTTGCCATCTGGGAGCGGCGGTTTTACCATTTTTACTGATGCTTCCAGTGTTGGACTGGGATGCGTGTTAATGCAAGATGGGAAGGTAGTTGCATATGGATCTCGGCAGTTGAAGGATCATGAAAAGAACTATGCAACACATGATCTTGAGTTGGCAGCAGTGGTTTTAGCATTGAAGATGTGGAGACACTACCTCTATGGAGAGAAGTTTGAGGTTCACTCCGACCACCGTAGCCTACAGTACTTGTTTTCTCAGAAGGAGTTGAACATGAGGCAGAGGAGATGGATGGAATATATTAAAGACTATGATTTTCCAATCAAGTATCACCCGGGAAAAGCGAATGTAGTTGCAGATGCCTTGAGCAGAAAGTCAGTGAGCATGGCAAGTCTTCGTGGAACTTATGTGGTACAGCAGTTAGAGGAGTTGGGAGTAGATTTTCAGCCACTAAGAGAGGGTGTCATGTTAGCAAACATGTCAGTGTCAGAACCTTCGTTCATTCAAAAGATCAAAGAGAGTCAGTTGCAAGACCCAGAGTTGGCTAAGATTTTTGAGCATATAGCATATCGTCCAGATTTTCGGATTGTGGATGGAGTTTTGTATTACCGAGACCGTCTTTGTGTGCCTAACTTGGAGGACTTGAGGAATGATATCATGTCCGAGGCCCATGATACCAAGTATTCCATACACCCGGGCAGTACGAAGATGTACCAGAATTTGAAGGGCAGATTTTGGTGGAATAACATGAAGAGAGAGATAGCAGCTTTCGTCTCTCGTTGTATGACATGTCAGTTGATCAAGGCAGAACACCAGAAGCCTCCAGGGTTATTACGACCATTAGAGATTCCGGAATGGAAATGGGAGCATATTACCATGGACTTCATATCGGGTTTACCAAAGACTAGTAAGGGCAATGATGCTATTTGGGTCATAGTTGACCGTCTTACCAAGTCAGCTCATTTCCTACCGATGAAGACTGGAAAGAAGATGCATATGTTACCTTTGGCACAGTTGTTTGTCACAGAAATTGTCAGTCGTCATGGACAACCAGTTTCCATCACATCAGATAGAGACAGTAGATTTGTCTCAAGATTTTGGAAGACATTACATGAGTCTATGGGTACGAAGTTACAGTTCAGCACGGCCTATCACCCACAGACCAATGGTCAGTCAGAAAGGACAATTCAGACACTTGAGGATATGCTTCGAGCTTGTGTGCTAGATTTCAAGACTCAATGGGATGAAGCCTTACCATTGTGTGAGTTCGCTTACAACAACAGTTTCCACTCTAGTATCGGTATGGCACCTTTTGAGGCTTTGTACGGCAGAAGGTGTAGAACACCTGTTTGTTGGGAAGAAGTTGGTACTCGCAGTTTCCATGGACCGACCATTGTTAGTGAGACAAGTGATAAAGTCAAGTTGATCCAAGAACGTCTGAAAGTGGCTCAGAGTAGACAGAAGAGTTATGCAGACTCTCACAGAAGGGATTTACAGTTCAAAGAAGGAGATAAGGTTTTCTTGAAAGTGTCACCTACTCGTGGGACTTTGAGGTTTGGACAGAAGGGCAAATTGTCTAGGAGGTACATTGGACCGTATGACATTGTGAGTAGGATTGGTGATGTGGCTTACAGGTTAGCCTTACCACCCGAACTTTCCGGCGTACATAATGTTTTCCATGTGTCTATGTTGAAGAAGTACGTTCCCGACAGGCTACACATACTCCGTTATGAGCCGTTGGAGATTCGAGAAGATGCGACATATGTTGAGAAGCCTAAGCAGATCATTGACACCAAAGAACAAGAATTGAGAACTCGGACTATTCAGTGGGTCAAGGTACTTTGGGAGAATCATGGACCGGAAGAAGCAACTTGGGAATTACGGGATCAGGTTCAGAAGAAGTACCCACATCTTCTACCGGAGGTGAGTTTTAATTTCCATTTGGAGGACCAAATGTCCTAAGGGGTGGAGGATGTAAGACCCTGACCCGAGAGACCTCGTTTAGAGTTGATTAAGTGGTGTTTTAGTTTTAAGTGTGTTTAGTGGTTTTGGATTAGTTGGGGATTAGAATAGCTTTTATAATAGCTTTGGGGAATTTGGAGAGCCTTTTTATTTGTGGGACCCTTTGGGGGTTCTTGTTACGAATTGTGTGAGATTGGGGGTCTACCGATGATTTCCAAGAATCGTGTTTTAACCCATTGAACTTATCTTGTTAATCCCTACAACTTTCATGTTGACATCGTTTTCATTTGAGGACCTTAAACCTGATTTTTCACTAATTGAGGGCAAAATGGTCTTTTTACCCAAAATCTGGACACCGATTTCAATGTCACCAAAATGTGCAAAATATATACTTTTTGGAAACTAGAAATTTTGCCGATCAACTTTGTCTTCTTCGTCGAAGTCGTTTGAAGCCCCGAAAACCTTGTTTTGAGCCCGAGAAGTTCTTTAAGTTGTGGGCCCCACTCCCACTTACTATATATAGAAAGCTTCTTCTTCTTTTTCCCATTTCTGGCAAAAACCCTAGAGGAGAAGAGAAACCCCAGCCCTAAGGGTTTTCCTTACCTTTTCCTGCCTCTTCATCTTCAATCACCCACTAATCTAGTGCTAATGGAAGATTAGAGGTTACAATCTTCTTCCTCATCTCAAGGCCTTCATCTTGATACCATTTTTGAAGAAAACCGCCCACTTCAAGTCTTGCTTTGGACAACACCTTGCTTTTTGAGGAACTTCCTTGTAAGTGATTTTCTTAAAAGTTTTATAATCTTGTTTGTTTAGCCCTAGGGTAGCTTCATTTCAATTATTGGAAGATTCCGTTTTGTTTTAATTGGATTTTGATATTTTAGGGTTTGGATTTGGGGGTTTTGTGTATAGGTGTTTGATTGTGGAATTAAGAGGTGATTAGAGCTCAATTTGAATTGCAATTGGACCCAAGGCAAGTGGATGAAATGATTCTCATGTGTTTTATCATGTTTTATGCAAAATCTTGATTTGTCTTCATTGATGGTTTTAATGAATTATCATGTTTGATGATTTAGTCTTATTGATTTTGAACGATGATTTGATGAGATAATGAGGCAAGGAATAGCCCAATTAATTGTGAAGATATGTATGGAAGAAGGGGAAAGAAAGGAAATGGATAGGAGTTGGACAAGAGAAGGATTCAACCAAATGGGTTGAGGTTCGCTACAGGGCCGATCGATCGCCCATCAGGTCCGATCGATCGGACTGTAATTAACTGAGAGGGTTTGCAGGACCGATCGATCGCCCATCAGGTCCGATCGATCGGACTGTAATTAACTGAGAGGGTTTGCAGGACCGATCGATCGCCCATCAGGTCCGATCGATCGGACTGTAAATAACTGAGAGGGTCTTCAGGACCGATCGATCGCCCTTCAGGTCCGATCGATCGGACTGAATAAAATTGAACTGTAAAATGAGAGAATTATGGGACTATTTTCCAGATTCACCCCAAGTCCATACTCAAGTCCAATTCAGCTCTATCCCTTATCTTCTTATTTGAAGACATTGAACCTATAATGATGCGTTCAAACCCATGAAAGATTGGGGTATATTGTGAAGGGCTGTAGTGTGGAAGTATTGTTTGGAGGCCCAATGCTATTCAAGGATGGGTAAGGCATTATATGAAGTCCGAAGGAAGGAAGAACCTCATCGTGGAAACTCCATGAGGTTTTCTAGATTGATCAATGTGTATAAGGACCCGGAATGTCCCTAACTCTTAAAGAGTACCAAAATTTCATCATAACCGACATACGGGACCCTATTCGCATTGATTCAATCCTAGAAACCCCATTGTTGGCCTGTAAATGTATGAAAAACTATTTGTATTTAATTTTCAACTAAACTCTTATTTTGGGATTTCAAACCAACTTGATATGACTGGACTGTTACAAGAGTACTAAAAGTGATGTGTTTAGCTTTTGCTAACTGGTATATGGCGATTTGAGATGGATGTGTATTTGTGCCTATGGCACCCCGTTTCTTACTGTGCATATGATTTGATTTATCGTATTTGACCTATGAGTCGGCACCACTGAGCTTGGACGACCTCGTCGGTTTGATCCTCCGACTTGGGGTTCCTTCCCCTCCCGATAGCCAGCTGCAGTCTGGAATGTGCAGAGTTTTTACCCGGTTCGCTACCGTGGTCCCGCAGAGTATATATATATGTATATTATAATATTTATAGTTGTTCCTCCTCACCTCGTGTGACTGAGGACAATGATCTTGTTAGGGTATGCGCTCTCTTCACTTCGGTGAAGGGAGGATCTAGCTTGTGGGGTTGCCATCTTGACAGTTTCCAAATCCTTGTTACCTTACATGATTTATTGCATATGTACTTCTTTTGAAATGATACATTGTCTTTTATAAAGTTCATTGTTTATCCATAAGTTTTCTTAACTCTTGCATAGCATCATTGTTTTATTATTGCTATGTCTTTTCACCCACCTGCCAGACCGTCGTGTCTGATCCATTTATTTTGGTACTCAGGTCCCGAGCTTATTGCCTTTGAGGAGGAGCCAGAGGAGGCGGTCGGTGCACCGCAACGAGTGATTGAGTGGCAAGCCGATGATGTCATGTAGACATTCGGCCTTGCCTTGAGAACGATACACTTTGGGAACTTGATATCTTTGGTTTAGATTTCATTTGGTTGTACGGTCTTTGTTGACCGTTATTTTGGGGTTTTAATTAACTGATACTTTGTAAACATACTTGAATTTACTTTTGGGGAAAACATGCTTGATCATTGCTCATCCTGATATCTTATCATGTTAACCATAAATCAGTCTTGTTTACGGATTTGAATGGTATTAATATGGTTTACTACACGCTTCCGCAATTATGAGAATGTGTTTGATATGGTTATATGTGAGATGATGTGTAAAGATAATCCTCACCGCGGAACCCTGTGGGAAATCACGTGCACGGATAAATATTCTTTTAATTCCGTGTGCGTTATAGCCAAAGAGATGCACGTGGCGCGGCATCAACCCGAGACCTGTCCCGACCTCCCGGACTCGGATCCTCCTTTTCCCCTAGTTTCTCGGTCCGGGGTCGCGACAGTGCTAGGCTTTAAATCTTTTTATGCTTCATAGATTTGTTTTGGACAAATGGAGTAATGTTTTGCTTGATTTCCTCTTATGTCATTGTTTTACAATGCATTGAAAGTTTGTTTTCACTTTGATCATTTTGAAAGTTAATTTTTATGCTAAGTGTTTGGGTTCAAAGCCAAGGAAGAAGACTTTGATTTCAAAGTAGGGTGTTTGGATTAGTTGGTTTGATTGTGGTTGGTGGTTTGATGAGTTTGGAAGGTCAAGGAAGGACCCAACAAATCTTGGAAATTAGTATGAAAGAAAAGGGATCAAAAGAATCAAGAAAAAAATCAGAAAAATGCAAAGAAGTGGAGAACTTGCACAGCCGGGCTGGACTGGGCAGGCCCAGTCCGCTCGAGCGACCCACTGGGTCGCTCGAGCGGACCAGGCACTGCCTGGCCCTCGCTCGAGCGACCCACTGGGCCGCTCGAGCGACCCAGCTACTGTCTGGGTCCGCTCGAGCGGACCTGGTTCGCTCGAGCGAGGCCCAGCTCAGCCTGGGGGTTGGTTTGGGCCCGAGTGTGGATCATTTTGTGGGCTGGATTGTTGGGGCTTCCTTGGGCCTGATTAAAGTCAGTTTTTATGGGCCTGTTCAGTTTAGTCTCGGGCTGTTTTTAAAGTTTGTTTGTGGGTCATCTTAGGTTCAGTTTTGTGGGCCTGTTCAGGTTGGTTTTGGTCGCTTTAAAAATCAGTTTTGTGGGCCTGTTCGAAGTTTGTTTGGGCTGTTTTTAAGAATTGTTTTGAAGGCCATTTAAGGATCGGTTTTGGACTGTTTTTAAACTTGTTTTGTGGGCTTGATTAAGGTTGGTTTTGGACTGTTATTGAGGACCATTTTGGACGTGGGTTAAGGCCAACTATGGGCCTACTTTAAAGAGTTTGGATTTACTTTTGATACTTGGAAATTTGTGAAATGGGAATGATGTGAGAATGAGCTTATGTGAGATTATCCGGGAACCTTTCGGGTCTCAATGCACACTTTATCATTTAAACATTATGGATTTTCATTGGCATCAAACACATTCTTTATAGTCAATGTCTAAAGGTTAAACGTGCATTGTGATGGTTCCTTGGTAAATCATTAAGTCATTCTCCACTATCCATTCCATTTCAAGTCAGAAAAATGTGTTTGTATTTGCATTTGTATTTGTATTTGTTTTCTTTGGTGAACCAATCTAAATAGCATCGGTGATTTGCTATAAAATCGTGTGGTTTCCATGTTCGAAAGGATTGACCGTATGATTTTATACAAATCACCTGGATGCGTATTTGAACGGTTTACCAGAGATATTCGTATGTTTTCTCCGATTCGATTTGAAAAGAGATTGAGTATGTTCGTTACATTCGGGATTTCTTCGATAAGAATTGTTTTGACAACACTAGTATTTGAAAATAAAAACCTCGAGGCAAGACGGGGCCAGAGCTATGTGGTGCGAGCCCATGAGCCAAAGAGGCTACGATTCCGAAAAACAAACCCCGAGGCAAGACGGGGCCAGAGCTATGTGGTGTGAGCCCCTGAGCCAAAGGGATTAGTATTATGTTAGATTTGTATCTGTTTGAGTTTGAAAACTAAAGGCACCACTAGGCTTAGGTCACCTTGTCGGGCTGATCACCCGGCTTGGGATCTTTACTCTGTCCGCCAGCTGCAGCTTGGATTCTGTCTGTACCGACCATGGCAACGGTAATTATCTGCCGGTCCCATTTGTATGGCTACGGTTCTGATACTTTTGATCTGCCGGTCCCATTTGTATGGCTACGGTTCCGATCCCATTTTTAGTACCACGTTCAGTGGCTACGCTCTGTTTGCTCTTATTACTTCGGTAATAGGAGGATTTAGCTATTTGTGGTTGCCAGTGTTTTATCTGTATATTGCTTTAGTTTATGATTCTCGTCGGTTATACTTTTATGCTCAGATTTGTTTAATGTTTACGATATCGATCTTCATTGTATTGTCGCTATTATTCAGGATTTGAAATGTATTTCCGACGATGAAATGTTTTATGCAGGCTTTTAATCTTTCGAGATATTCGTACATCTGATATTGTTCTTTTACTGGTTTTGTTATTTATGTTCTATCTTTCGATCATTTTAGCATGCTTTATTGTCATTATTGTTTAGCCTATTTATTCGGTTTAACGATGATTTCATCAGGTTTTATGTATGTTCTTTTGTTTCATATTATTTGTTTATTTGCTTGCCAGACCGTCGTGTCTGACCCTTATTTGTTTGGTGCCAGTTTCTTCTTCTTTCTGGTTTTAGGTGTTTGATCAGAGGAGGCGGATGGGACCGCCGGTCTGACGTGAGAGGCTGCCGTTGATATCATTTAGATGTCAAGTTTGGCACCGGAGTTCGTATCAAACCCTTGAGGGTAGTATTTCTGTTTAGTGGGTTATATTTTTGTATGGCTATGTTAGCCTTTTTCTTTTGGGTTTGTAATTAAGACATCTGTTAATTGTAACTTGAATATGTGGGAAATAATAGATTTGTTACTACCAGCTCAGTGTGTTATGATTTATGATTTATGCCAGTCTGTTTATGATGGCTTTATGGAATTGGTTGCGTGCGACACGGAACCCGATGGCCACGGATTCCGGGTCGTAACACCATGTGTAGCTTCCGCGAAAAATATACTCTGATTGTGTTGGCATGTGATTATCCTCATTCACGCGGATCTTGGGAACTATAACAAAAAGTTTCAAATTATTCCAAAATTTCGCACCCCGAGATCGGTTCGCTGCAGGTCCCGGTTTCGGGGCGTGACAACCTTGTTTTCGAGTTTGATTGGATTTTTCCATAGCCTTGAAGACCGTTGACTTTGGTTTGACCCGGTATATACGATATGTATTTTTATGAGAAATTACTTTTGATTTCTAAAAATTCTGATTTTGGTGTATTTCGACTCATTTTATGAAGTTTAACAACTTGCATGTTTTGACCATTTTGATTTGATGATCAGGAAATGCGTTTTTTCGAGAAAAAGGGCAAAACTGACCTTTCACACTAAATCTGTCCATGAATTTCGAAAATTCCAGAAATTGGGGAAAATATACTTTTTGGAAAGTAGATATTTCGCTGATCGTTTTTGTCTTCTTCGTCGTTTTCGTTCGGGGCCCGCAAATGTTAGTTTCAGCCTTGTGAAGTTTGGGGCCCATGGGGCCCAACCCATTGTTCTCTTTATAAGAAGCCATGGGCTCTTGTCTTCCCCATTCTTTTTCCTTTTTCCTGCAACAAGGGAGGAGATAGGGTTTTCCCCCAGCCCCTTTCCCTCTCCTCATGTATCTCTTGTTCTTTGATGCTAATGGGAGATTTGAGCTTCCCATTTTCTTCTCCTCTCTCCAAGCTTTCCATAGATGTCTTTTGCAAGAGATTTGAGCTAGGAGAGACCACCTTTCCATGCATTTCTTCTTGGTTTGAGCTTTTAAAAGGTGAGCAATGGATTTCTTTCTCCAAATCTTGGTTTTCCAAACCATTTTGAAGGGTTTTGTCATTTATGCAATGGGTTTTCATGGAGATTTACAATGGATTGGATTTCTAGGGTTTCTCTTGAGCTATTTTGGGGATTTTGTAATTTTGGAGCTTGAGCCCATAAGAGGACCTTCATGGAGTGTTTTGTATCTTCTCTTGTCTAAGGCAAGTAGATTCTACAATTAGTATGATGATTCTCTTATTTAGTTCCATTTCATGAATTTTGCTTCTTATGTGCTAATCTTCTTTGATTTATGGTTTTACTTTGATTAAATGAACCAAGGTTGTGTGGATTTCCATTTATGTATGGTCTTACAATGTGTTGGAAGTGGCTTTCATCTTGGTCATGTAGAAAATTTGATCTTCTTGTGTTAAGAGTTAGGTTCAAAGAAATGGGGAGAAACTTTGTTTTAAAAAAAGAGTGATTGTTTGGTTAATTGGGTTGATATGGAATGGTGATTTGATGAGTTTGGAAGGTCAAGGAAGGGCCCAAAGGATCTAGGAACATTGTGTGAAAGATTGGGAATGGAAAAGATCTCAAAAAAAAATTGGAAAAGAAAAAAAAAAAAAAGAGAAGGAAGAAGACAGCCGGGCTGGACTGGGCAGGCCCAGTCCGCTCGAGCGACCCACTGGGTCGCTCGAGCGGACCAGGCTCTGCCTGGCCCTCGCTCGAGCGACCCAGCTACTGTCTGGGTCCGCTCAAGCGGACCTGGGTTCGCTCGAGCGAGGCCCAGCTCAGTCTGGGGCTGGTTTGGGCCCGAGTTTGGATTGTTCTGTGGGCCGGATTGTTGGGGCTTCCTTGGGCCTGATTCAAGTCAGCTTTTGGGCCAATTCAAGATCTGATATTGGGTCATCTTCGGGCCTGATATTGGACTGTTTTATGGCCTGAATTTCGGGCTACTTTAAGGACTGTTTTATGGGCCTGTTCAGGTTAGTTTTGGGCTCTTTTAAAAATCAGTTTTGTGGGCCATTAAAGGTCTAGTTTGGATTGTTCAAAAAATCAGTTTTGTGGGCCATTAAAAGATTAGTTTTGGGCTGTTTTGAAACTTGTTTTTATGGGCCATTCAAAGTTTAGTTTTGGGCTGTTTTGAAACTTGTTTGTGGGCCATTCAAGGTTTAGTTTTGGACTATTTCAAAGTTTGTTTTGTGGGCCAATAAAGGCTGAGTTTTGGGCTGTTATAAAATCTGTGTTGTGGGCCATTCAAAGCTAGTTTTTAAGAGCTGATTTAAGGGCTGTTTGTGGGCCTGTTCCAAGTTAGTTTTGGGTTGTTTCAAAACTTGTTTCTTGTTCATTAAAGGATTTGTTTTGGGCTGTTTTTAAGGTTTGTTTTGTGGTCCATTCAAGCTTAGTTTTTGGACTGTTTTAAGAATTGTTTGGGCCTTGTTTAAAGGGGCTATTTTGGGTTAAATGAGTAGGCTATTTTGGACTTGGTTTAAGGCCAGCTATGGGCCTGTTTTTAAGAGTTTTGTCATTTCTTTGATACTTGGATATTGGTGAAATGGGAATGATGTGAGAATGTACATATGTGAAATTATCCGGGAACCTTTCGTGCCTCAATGCGCACTTTATCATTTAAACATTATGGATTTTCATTGGCATCAAACACACTCTTTACTAATCAATGTTTAAAGGTTAAATGTGTATTGGGATGGCTCCTTGGTAAGTCATTAAGTCATTCTCCACTATCCATTCCATTTCAAGTCAGATCATGTATTTGTATTTGTATTTGTATTTGTATTTGTATTCTTGGGTAAACTAATTTAAATAGCATCGGTGATTTGTTATAAAATCATGTGGTTTCCCATGTTCGAACGGGTTGATCGTATGATTTTATACAAATTACCTTGATGCGTATTTGAACGGTTTACCAGAGATATTCGTATGTTTTCTCCGATTCGATTTGAAAAGAGATTGGAGTATGTTCGTCACATTCGGGATTTCTTCGATAAGACTATTGTTTTGACAACACTAGCATTTGAAAGTAAAAACCTCGAGGCAAGACGGGGCCAGAGCTATGTGGTGCGAGCCCATGAGCCAAAGAGGCTATGATTCCGAAAACAAAACCCCGAGGCAAGACGGGGCCAGAGCTATGTGGTGTGAGCCCCTGAGCCAAAGGGATTAGTATTATGTTAGATTTGTATCGGTTTGAGTTTCGAAAACTAAAGGCACCACTAGGCTTAGGTCACCTTGTCGGGCTGATCACCCGGCTTGGGATCTTTAATCTGTCCGCCAGCTGCAGCTTGGATTTTGTCTGTACCGACCATGGCAACAGTTTTATCTGCCGGTCCCATTTGTATGGCTACGGTTCTGATTTTTGATCTGCCGGTCCCATTTGTATGGCTACGGTTCTGATCCTATTTTTAGTACCACGTTCAGTGGCTACGCTCTGTCTGCTCTTATTACTTCGGTAATAGGAGGATTTAGCTAATTGTGGTCGCCAAGTTTTATCTGCATATTACCTTATTTTATGATTCTTGTGGGTTATGCTTTTTATGTTTTGATTTGGTTAATGTATACGATATCGATCATTTATTATATTGTCGCTATTATTCAGGATTTGAAAGGTATTTCCAACCATTAAATGCTTTATGCGGGTTACTATCTTTCGAAACATTCGTACTTCTGAGATTGTTCTTTTATTGCTTGATACTTATGTTCAGTCTTTCGATCGTTTTCTCCCGATTTATTGTTATTATTGTTTAGACTTTATATTTGGTTTTACGATGATTTCGTCAGGTTTTATGTATGTTCTCTTGTTTCATATTATTTGTTTATTTGCTTGCCAGACCGTCGTGTCTGACCCTTTTTGTTTGGTGCCAGTTTCTTCTCTTTCTGGTTTTAGGTGTTTGATCAGAGGAGGCGGTGGGACCGCCGGTCTGACGTGAGAGGCTGCCCACTGATATCGTCCTGATGTCAAGTTTGGCACCGGAGTTCGTATCTAACACTTGGGGTAGTATTCTGTCTAGTTGGATATTTTGTATGGCTTGTTAGCCTTTTTATTTGGGTTGTAATTAAGACACTTGTTAATTGTAAGTTGAACATGTGGGAATTAATTAGTCTGTTACTACCAGCTCAGTGTGCTCTGATGTATGATTTATGCCAGTCTGTTTATTGATGGCTTTGTGATATTGGTTGCGTGCGACACGGAACCCGATGGCCACGGATTCCGGGTCGTAACACCATGTTTAGCTTCCTCGAAAAATATACTCTGATGGTGATGGAATTTGTTTATCCTCATTCACGCGGATCTTGGGGAACTATAACAAAAAAAAATTTTCAAATTATCCCAAAATTTCGCACTCCGGGATCGGTCCACTGCAGGGCCCGGTTTCGGGGTGTGACAACCTCGTCTCACGTGACTTTCACTGAGACAACACCCACTCAGGTTTCTTCTCCTAACACTGTGACTTCAGAGCTCACACCCTTCCTGACTGAAGAATCCCTAACTATTGATGCTTGGGACGATGAATTGGTCAACGAAGAAGAAAGGTTGCTGGATGCTGTTCAGGATTGTTCCCGGAAAATGCTCCGTGCAACACAATCATTGAGGATGACAACTCTGCTGTAAATACATCCTCAGCAAATGAAAAACGACAGCCTCTTGATCCTGAAGACAATCTTCCAAATGAAGACCCTTCTCAAGAAGCTCTCGAAGTTGGTAGAGGCACCCGCTCTGGCCGGGACTACCACAAGAATTACAACCAATCTTCCTTTACTTATGTAAATCCTTCGGGAAAAGATGTTGTAAGCGCCCCCAGTGGCAACCATGATGAACATGCAGGCCCTAAGGAGGCTTTCAAGTATGACTTGATTGAACACTTTAAGCACATACCTGCACGTCTGCACATCCTAGACTTATTGCGAATGTCTCCGCGCACTCGTGATAATCTCATTTCAGAATTACAAAAGCTGAATGAGGATGTCGACAAACATGCCCTGCAACTCCTCCAAATAGAAGTGGACTACCGGGTCAAAAACTCAGAAACTTCCTCAAAGGGAGAAAAGAAGAAAACTGAGGGATCATGCATAAATGCCTCTCGGTTCTTGATGGACAGCGCTTCTACTCAGTTCTACCGAGGTCGGCGGACGTGGGAGTCCGTTTGATCCGACCCTTTCGTAACGGGGGGGGGGGGGGGGGGGGGGGGCAAAGGCGTGCATCAATATTTTTTTGTGTGGGTGTGCCAGATTTTCTATTTTACTTGGAATTATAAGTGGTGATCTGGAGATCGACCTTTGAAAGTAAAAAGGAAATCAACTTATTTCAAGTTTTCCATTGCACATATATTTAAGAAAAGAGACATTTTTCTTGGTTTGCCGTGAAAGGCGATTTTTTGGCATTTATAGCCGATTTACAATTCTTATCAATAATGAAAGACAAGAGTTGTGATTTTTGTCTCTTTTGGAAAAATACAAACCATAATGAAAAGTAAGAAAATGGAGGATCTGACTTTTTAGGAGATCGTGGGTGCTCGTTCAGATTGACGGTCGCAAGCCATATGTGGACTTCATCATCATCCATGCAGATGAGAACAGAGGATGCTCTTGATTAGCTTGGCTTGGCTATAACCTCAGGTTTTTAGAGGACAAAGACCAAAAGGAGGTCCTATGTCCAATAAAAAAAACTAAGTAGACGGGCTAAAAAGCCACGTCTAAGCTATTGGAGGCAGAAGGAGAAGGCAAGGACCTTAGGGGGGATACCCCCCCCAAGGGACTTTTGTCACCTTGTAGTGGTGGCCGGTGCAGAACTTTAACAGAGTTTTCTCTCTTTCTTTCTCTGGATTTTCTGTGCTTTTTTCTGATCAGGGATCTCTGTTTGATTTTTTTCGATCTGGAATTCTTTGGAATGCTCTCCTATTTATAGGCTTTTAGGTAGCCATTTAGGAGGATTTATGAGCCTTAATTGTCATAAAGCTACATAAAGGGAGGAGTTACAAGATTGAATTCTTTATTTTGTAACTCCTTTTTCTTGGCTTCTGATTGGCCGGAGGAGATTGAGGGCATTTAATCGCCTTTAATCACCATGATGGGAGGAGTTTCATGGGTTAAATACCATGAATCAATTGACCATATAGTCCTATGGCACAAGCTATTATGAAGAAAATGGGCTATGACGCTCAACACCCAATCGGTTTGGGAGAAGGTCGCGGTATTCTCACGCCATTAGGGCCCCCCTTGACCAAAAGCCAGCTGGAAGATTGGAGACTCTACGGCCATGTAGAAAAGTCTTCACATGTGTTAGGGTATGATCCTGACATCCCCCTGAGAGAGTTGACACAAAGGCTTAAAAGTCAATTTGTTAACCAAGCCTCAACATCTCAAGTCCATGAAGACATCGATCTCCTTGGATATCTCGTCGATGAGTCACTTGACAAAGATCCAGGAAGTCATCCAATTGGTATGATTTCTTTGATGATGAAAATGAATTGTCCGATAACAAAGACGTAGGTATTCTGACCCAGAAGAACCCTCGTCTCCAAAAGAAGTACCTTGTGAAAGTCCGAGGGATCCTAACCCTAGAGGGGGTGAATAGGGTGAGCTACAATTAATGACTAATTATGACCAATTTTAATTTCTTTACAATTAACTAGTCACATGTGATGATTAACATATATAATGCGGAAGCTAAACAAAATAATCACCACAAAAGCAATCACCACAACACAAGATTTATAGTGGTTCGGCCTCAATGCCTACATCCACTACCGGCTTGTGTTCCTCACACCCCACCGGATTTCCACTATTATGCTTTTCAAAAGGCTAAGCAATAACCTCTACAACTATGCTTTTCTAGGCTAAGCAATAACCTTACAATGTGCTTTTATAGGCTAAGCAATAACCTTTACACAATGCTTTTCTTAGGCTAAGCAATAACCTTAACAATCAAAAAGATTTTTCTCAAAGAAAGTGTCTTTACAAAACACTCTAAGAGATTACAATTTAAGCTCAAAATAATTTGCCTCTAAGATAGGCGGATATGAAAGTGAATAACAAACTCACACAAATTAACACTAAGGATTACAAAGATGAATGCTTATGAGGTGTGTGTGTGAAAACTTCAATCAAGATTAAAATTAAGCTCAATCTATTTTATGCTTAAAGCAATTCAAAAGTTTAATGCTCATAAAAAGATTTGATTGAAGTGTTAGGCAAATCACATGTACACAAATACTAACTTGTAAAAGATTTATGAAAATCAAGATGACACAAGTTGTATGAAATTAATTATGTCTAAACATGTGATGCACATTCAATGTTGTTTTCAAAACAAATTAGTTTAACTAAAGTTCAAATAGATTGAAAACAACAAAGAGAGTTTCAAACAAGTTAATATATCATGCTATAAAGAAATCAAAGATTTTGGTTAAGCATGATTGACAAAGTTTAAAACAAAACTTGGTTTGAAATCAAGGGTGAAGAATCCAATAACTAAAATCAAAGATTAAGAGAAGAGTGGATTCAACACATCATAGTTAATATGCTAAAAATCATTTACAAATAATTTAGTCAAAGCATAAAACATATGATTAATAAAAGTAAAGCTTACTTGATGATTTAACTTAATGATCCAAGCTTGAGCTTTACTAATGACCCCCTTGATCTCTCTTAGTTCATCCCCTTTTCCTTGTCTCCAAACACCTCCAAGAAGGCTTAAGAGTTCTAAAATCTTCAACGCTTTTCTCATGGGAATGAACTCATATTTATACTCAAAAAGTGAGTATCAACGTGTCTTCGGTCGACCCCATACCATCCCCGGTCGACCGAATACAAACGGTCACAAATATGACCGTTGGAGAGCCAACGCCCCTCTGCCCGGTCGACCTGCAGTGTGCCAGGTCGACCTGGTCCATGGGCAGGTCGACCTGGTACACTGCAGGTCGACCCGGGACCAGAATTCCCATTTTCTCTCATACTTTAAAGTGATTCTTGAGGGGATTCTTTTGGGCCATTAAATCAAGCATGGAAACATGATTTTAAATCATTCTAAGAGGTTTAAAAACATGAAATATAAAAAGCCTAAAATGATTAGAAAGTTGTGTGGGGAAATTCCCAAGAGAATCATGGGCAAGGTGCTCCATCCCGGGCCCCCGCATCAGCAAGTCCATCCCGGCAAGTCTATCCCGGCAACTCCCCACCTCGGCAATGCACGCCTTAGCAAGACCAGATACTCCACTTCGGCAATCCCACTTCGGCCACCCAGCTCGGCCCGACTTCGGCTTCCCAGCTCGGCGACAGCACCAGGCCCTTCCACTTCGGCAACAGTGCCATGGCCCTACATCTCCGCCAGGTCTCACCCGGCACGACACTCCATCCCGGCCAAGCGCCTCATATCGATGAAAGTAGTGAGCACTGACAGCTGTCCTCCCATGGACGCTCAAGCACGCTATGGCCCGTGCGACAAGACAAGGGGATAGCCCGTATCTCCTGACAGATCGCCGTCCACAGCTCCCAAGGCGCCAGGATATGGCCTAACGGGACAAGACAGGCTACGACGGGACCAGACAGGCTACGATGGGACCGCGCCGCCCTAGTACCTGACGAAGTGGGCTATGACAAGACAGCCAACAACCCGTTTGCCTCCTCCTCCTCTATATAAACACAGCTACCCCTCCAGAGAAAAGAGGACGCCATTACCACTCTGGTATGCCATCTTCTTCCCCAAAAATCTCCTCCCTCTGCTTAGTTCATACACTAACTTAGGCATCGGAGAGCCCTGCGCCGCCCAGGCCAGGGTCCTCTGACCTACGTTTCTCCTTCCTTTTCTCAGGCTCCAGGCGCAGGCATCGGTGTCCCTAATCTCACT
This sequence comes from Litsea cubeba, assembly GCA_012931725.1. Taxonomy (NCBI): domain Eukaryota; kingdom Viridiplantae; phylum Streptophyta; class Magnoliopsida; order Laurales; family Lauraceae; genus Litsea; species Litsea cubeba. The sequence continues at coordinate 56,875,695 of CM022949.1, forward strand.
TGGGTAAGTCCTCTAAGGCACCCCCCATCATTGTGGGTCGTTATTTTTTGCACCTACAATTGGCGCCGTCTGTGGGAAAGTAACATCCCAGCCTTCCCAACCTTCTCAATCTTTCCAAACACCATGCCTCGAAGAGCCAGAAAGGGAAAGGAACCTATCGCACTGTCGACCCAGCTGCCGACGGTCCCCCGCCGAGAGAGGTCGGCAGCAAAATCTGGTCCAGCAGGCGACCATCTTCAGGATACTCGGTCGGGTTCATCCTCCAAGGATTCGACCTCGACTCTACCCTCCGAAAGACGCACCCTGAAGAACAGGAGCAACCGGGCCCATGGCGAAGGCTCGGGTAACGACCGCGACTCCAGAGAGTGGCTCGATCAACGCATAGAGCAAGCAGTACGACAGCACATGGAAATGGCCGACTACGCTCAAGTTCGGATGAACTCTAATGTTTTTGGCGCATCTCCTTTCTCTCCAGAGATCAGAAGCTTCCACCTTCCCGAAGATTTCAAAGTCCCGAGGTTCGTCATTTACGATGGAACCTCGGACCCAGCAGCACACCTCCGGCACTTCAGTCAGAGGATGTCGATATGGGGCAGTGCAGGCCACCTCAACTGCAGAGCCTTCTCTTCCAGCCTCGGGGACCTCCCCCTAAGGTGGTTCTGCGCACTCCCCCCGGGATCAATCAAAAGTTGGCAGCAGCTCCGGAGTTCATTCTTGACGAAGTTCCAAGTTTACAGGGTCATCCCCAGGTCAGCCGCCGACCTGATGGCCCTCAGAATGAAGCAGACCGAGAGCATCGCGCAGTTCGCCAAAAGATTCTGGGCTGTCTACAGCCAGATCGAGAACACTTTAGAGGCAATAGCAGTCCTGTCTTTCCAGCAAGCCCTCGTACCAGGCAACGAGCTCCGAAGCAACCTGGTCATGTATCCCGTGGTCACTACGGCGGCACTCATGACTAGGGTAAATCAATTCATCAGGCGAGAGGAGGACGAAGCCCGAGCCCGGGAGCAGTTCAACCTCCGCGACAGCGACCAGTTCGCTTCCAGCTCGGCCGAACCTGCCAGCTCGACGGACGCTTCCAGCTCGGCCGACTCTGCCAGTTCGGCGGACGCCTCCAGCTCGCTAGCAGCCCCCCGCTCCGCAGAAATCTCTTCCAACACGGGGACCAGTTAGGCGAACCCCCTTTTCTGTCACTTAGCTTCGACCGCCCGTCAGCTTCGATCGCACGACCCTCTACCGTCATTTCGGCGGCACGGCCCTCTACTGTCAGCTTCGATGGCGCCGTCAGCTTTGATGACGCCGGCACGACCCTCTGCTTTCGGCTTCGATCGTACGACCCTCTACCGTCATTTCGACGGCACGGTCCTCTGCTATCAGCCTTGATCGCACGGTCCTCTACCGCCATCAGTCATCCAGTGCCACCGAGCTCACCCTGGGGTCGTTTTATACGCTCAGGCGTGACTCGCCTTCGGCGCCAGAGCAACCAAGTCCTCGGGTAGGCGCACCCAGGCCCCTTGGCCTCCCCTCGGGTAGGCGCACCCAGGCTCCTTGGCCTCCAAACGGCCTCATGCTGGTCCGTCCACGTGCTGGTCTCCACCTCACGCTGGTTTCGGCCTCATGCTGGTCTTGACCGCATCTAACGACCTCATGCTGGTCCGTCCACGTGCTGGTGCCCACCTCACGCTGGTTTCGGCCTCATGCTGGTCTTGACCGCATCTAACGACCTCATGCTGGTCCGTCCACGTGCTGGTGCCCACCTCACGCTGGTTTCGGCCTCATGCTGGTCTCGACCGCTTCTGACGACCTCATGCTGGTCCGTCCACGTGCTGGTTCCCACCTCACGCTGGTTTCGGCCTCATGATGGTCTCGACCGCATCTAACGACCTCATGTTGGTCCGTCCACGTGCTGGTGCCCACCTCACGCTGGTTTCGGCCTCATGCTGGTCTCGACCGCTTCTGACGACCTCATGCTGGTCCGTCCACGTGCTGGTTCCCACCTCACGCTGGTTTCGGCCTCATGATGGTCTCGACCGCATCTAACGACCTCATGCTGGTCCGTCCACGTGCTGGTCTCCACCTCACGCTGGTTTCGGCCTCATGCCGGTATCGACCGCATCTGACGACCTCATGTTGGTATCGCCCTCGTGCTAGCTACGCGCTTCACAGGTTCGGCCTCATGTTGGTCTCGGCCAGTGCCATCGAGACTGCCCTCGGGTTCGTACACCCGGGCCTCTCCATCTCGGCGAGTGCCAGAAAAGCAAGTGACAAGGGTCCACCGCCCTGGAAAAGGCCTCGAGTCCAGACTCGGTCGTTTCCTAAAGCTCCTGGCCTTGGGCCATGGAGAAGGCCTCGAGTTCAGACACTCGGCCAGGATTGGGTCCACCGCCCTGGAAAAGGCCTCGAGTCCAGACTCGGTCGTTTCCTAAAGCTCCTGGCCTTGGGCCATGGAGAAGGCCTCGAGTTCAGACACTCGGCCAGGATTGGGTCCACCGCCCTGGAAGAGACCTCGAGTCCACACTCGGTCGTTTCCTAAAGCTCCTGGCCTTGGGCCATGGAGAAGGCCTCGAGTTCAGACACTCGGCCAGGATTGGGTCCACCGCCCTGGAAGAGACCTCGAGTCCACACTCGGTCGTTTCCTAAAGCTCCTGGCCTTGGGCCATGGAGAAGGCCTCGAGTTCAGACACTCGGCCAGGATTGGGTCCACCGCCCTGGAAGAGACCTCGAGTCCACACTCGGTCGTTTCCTAAAGCTCCTGGCCTTGGGCCATGGAGAAGGCCTCGAGTTCAGACACTCGGCCAGGATTGGGTCCACCGCCCTGGAAGAGACCTCGAGTCCACACTCGGTCGTTTCCTAAAGCTCCTGGCCTTGGGCCATGGAGAAGGCCTCGAGTTCAGACACTCGGCCAGGATTGGGTCCACCGCCCTGGAAGAGACCTCGAGTCCACACTCGGTCGTTTCCTAAAGCTCCTGGCCTTGGGCCATGGAGAAGGCCTCGAGTTCAGACACTCGGCCAGGATTGGGTCCACCGCCCTGGAAGAGACCTCGAGTCCAGACTCGGTCGTTTCCTAAAGCTCCTGGCCTTGGGCCATGGAGAAGGCCTCGAGTTCAGACACTCGGCCAGGATTGGGTCCACCGCCCTGGAAGAGACCTCGAGTCCAGACTCGGTCGTTTCCTAAAGCTCCTGGCCTTGGGCCATGGAGAAGGCCTCGAGTTCAGACACTCGGCCAGGATTGGGTCCACCGCCCTGGAAGAGACCTCGAGTCCACACTCGGTCGTTTCCTAAAGCTCCTGGCCTTGGGCCATGGAGAAGGCCTCGAGTTCAGACACTCGGCCAGGATTGGGTCCACCGCCCTGGAAGAGACCTCGAGTCCACACTCGGTCGTTTCCTAAAGCTCCTGGCCTTGGGCCATGGAGAAGGCCTCGAGTTCAGACACTCGGCCAGGATTGGGTCTACCGCCCTGGAGAAGGCCTCGAGTCCGGACACTCGGCCGGATTCCTAAAATCAGGGTTTTTACACCCCTCAAAGACCGTTGCCGAACTCATGCTCATCTCCGATCCACTGTCGCAAGGCAAAGGCAGTTCGTCTCGGCCAAAAGCTGGCCACTTCGGCCAATGGCAGCTCGACAAGACTGCTCCGTATCACCTCCTCGTCCTCACGACAGTCCTCAGCTCGGCATCAGTGCCGGATTCCAGGTTGGCCGTTACTCTGGTTCCACCTCGGCCTCATGCCAGTTCGCAGCTCCACAGCAGCGCCAGCCTCCAGTACGGCAGGAAATCCTTCCTCCGGCTCGGCAGCAGTGCCAGTCTCCGGTTTCGGCCTCATGCCAGTTTGCAGCTCCACAGCAGCGCCAGCCTCCAGTACGGCAGGAAATCCTTCCTCCAGCTCGGCAGCAGTGCGTCTCCGGTTTCGGCCTCATGCCAGTTCGCAGCTCCACAGCAGCGCCAGCCTCCAGTACGGCAGGAAATCCTTCCTCCGGCTCGGCAGCAGTGCCAGTCTCCGGTTTAGCAGCAGCACCCAGTCTATAGCTCGCCTCCTTCTCAGCTTGCCGCCTCAGCAGCAGTAGCAAGATACTCCTAAATAAATGAGCCATCTCTCTTGGCTTTCAGCAACAATGCACTCTCCAGCTCGACAGAGGCATCTTGTTACAGCTTCACAGTGATGCCAACCTCCAGCTCCGGTCCATTGCCAGCCAGTCATCTCAAAACTATGAGCAGCTCCAAGGCATAAGTGTTGTCCTCCATGGTACTTAGCTTCCGACCTCAATGAGGAGTCTAATGAGCTCAGAAGCTGGGGGGCTTTGTGTGGGGAAATTCCCAAGAGAATCCTGGGCAAGGTGCTCCATCCCGGGCCCCCGCATCAGCAAGTCCATCCCGGCAAGTCTATCCCGGCAACTCCCCACCTCGGCAATGCACGCCTTAGCAAGACCAGATACTCCACTTCGGCAATCCCACCTCGGCTACCCAGCTCGGCCCGACTTCGGCTTCCCAGCTCGGCGACAGCACCAGGCCCTTCCACTTCGGCAACAGTGCCATGGACCTACATCTCCGCCAGGTCTCACCCGGCACGACACTCCATCCCGGCCAAGCGCCTCATATCGATGAAAGTAGTGAGCACTGACAGCTGTCCTCCCATGGACGCTCAAGCACGCTATGGCCCGTGCGACAAGACAAGGGGATAGCCCGTATCTCCTGACAGATCGCCGTCCACAGCTCCCAAGGCGCCAGGATATGGCCTAACGGGACAAGACAGGCTACGACGGGACCAGACAGGCTACGATGGGACCGTGCCGCCCTAGTACCTGACGAAGTGGGCTATGACAAGACAGCCAACAACCCGTTTGCCTCCTCCTCCTCTATATAAACACAGCTACCCCTCCAGAGAAAAGAGGACGCCATTACCACTCTGGTATGCCATCTTCTTCCCCAAAAATCTCCTCCCTCTGCTTAGTTCATACACTAACTTAGGCATCGGAGAGCCCTGCGCCGCCCAGGCCAGGGTCCTCTGACCTACGTTTCTCCTTCCTTTTCTCAGGCTCCAGGCGCAGGCATCGGTGTCCCTAATCTCACTTGGGTAAGTCCTCTAAGGCACCCCCCCATCATTGTGGGTCGTTATTTTTTGCACCTACAAAAGTTTTAAAACCATAGGCTTGCTTGATTTATAAAACTCTTTTTCAAATTGAATGCATCCAAGATTAAAACCAAAACATGCATGAAACATATGATTTACAAGATTTAAAACAATGCATGTGTAAATCAAGATTTCAAGAATTTCTAAATCAATGCATGTGTGTGAATTCAAATGATGAATAAAATGAATGATGCATCCATCAAATTGCAATAAACAAAAACCTAACAATCTCCCCCTTTGCAATTTGATGGCAAACCTTCAATATGTTGGCAAACCTTGCTCAACACTAAAATTTCACACACAGTCTTCAGCTCCTCCTTGGCTAGACAATTCTTGAAATCTCTTTGGATGCTTCTTCATTTAGCTTGGGCTCTAGCTCTTTTCCTTCATTCTCCTTGATGCTTGGGGCTTGATCATTCTTCAAGCTTTCTTTTCTTCTTTAACCAAGCATCTTCTTTAGCTCCAAGCTTTCTTCTCTTCATTTCTCCCCTTTGACCATGCACTCTCCTTTTGGCAAGATGTGCATTCTCTCCACCTTTAGTTAGCTTGAACACTTTCTCCCCCTTAATTCTTTCTCCCCCTTCGCCATTAAGCTTGAGAACTTTCTCCCCCTTTGCCATTAAATTGCAAAGGTATCAATTGAAGAGGGGTACCTACACACATGAAACAAGGAAAATACCTTTTAGTAGCACCTGTTAACAAAGGAAATCGAAAATGAAGTACATAACAGGTCATCATGCATGGGTAAAAAGCTAGAAGGGTATCAAGAGCCAATATAAGGGTGAATTTGATCAAAACTAATACTTCCTATGAAGATTTACTCCCCCTCAATCCATACTCTTCTTTTGTCAAACTTTTGACAAGGATTTAACTAATAGGTACAAGAAGAAGATGGTTTAACCAATTGAGGGTTAACTTCAAGTGAAGGATTAGATTCAATTGATAATAATATTTGACTATAAAGCTCAATATGATCAAATTACCAAAGTAAAGGACAAGGTCATTTGGAGATACTAAACATAGCATCAATCAATATAACTATGAAAATTATATGCTATGAATATTTTTGAAATCATTTCATCCAATTATCAAATATGACTATCATGTGCAAGATGAGTGAAATGAAGTTCAAACATGAAGCCTACCTCAACCATTAACCAACCAAGATTATGAATACATAAATATGGTGGTCATGAGATATACCTATAGGTGCAAGAGAGGTGGCAATCATGAAGATTATGATGCTAATGGAATGTGACATGGAACAAAAGACATATGACTATCAAGATCAATCCAATGTACACAAGGTCTATCACAAACTCAAGATATGATATCAATTGGAAATGATACTAAATGAAAATGATACCAATTGAGTACCAATTGAACATGAAACATGATTAAGAGCAAGCATGTGACACACAAAATTCCAACAAGCATCATAAAATGATTATTCATCACTTTTAATGATATGACTAATGAGCATAGTGATGAACAAGAGAAATTGCATAAAAAGATATAACTTAGAAGAATATGCAATTTTCAAAGTGTCAAGATCATATGAATTCAACATCTAAGACATCCATCAAACAATAGATATAACTAAGAAATACAAGGAATGGATTTCAAAGAGGTTCATATGATCAAGCACACTACTATGAAGTTGAAGCATGTATAAAGAATGATATCAATAAGAAAAATACACATGAATCAACATCATAACCATCCATTTCAAATATAATGACTAGAAAGCACAAAAGGTGGATTTTTGGGTTCTAGTATGGTTATTACAAATGTAAATAAGATCACAACCATACAAGAAACTAATAGACATTTGCATATAAAAAGAATGAAACTAAAAGATGCAAATTGCCTATAACAACATTCATTTCCATTTAAGTTAAGATAACTAAATGCATGCGGAAATGAAAACAAGGAACATGCTTTGATGTTTACAACTAAAAATGTTTTTAAAGCATTTCCAATCATACAATCTTCAAATCATTTTAATAAACAAAATCCAACAATGAGCATAAAGAGTATGATTTTGAAGATAACACTTTTTCAACTTGTATTTTAAAAGATATAACTTATTTGAAACACATACAAGTTGGTTTTTCAAAACAATAATTTTCCATATGAAAATATAACTTAGAAATCTATGGAAACACTACTAGAAAAAAGGGTTTTTATATCGGCTAAAAACCGATATAAAAGACCTATTATATCGGTTTTTGAGTGAATTTCAAACTGATATAAGTACCCCCCGATATAAAAGATAAACGAAACCGATATAATAAGTGTAATATTTCATATCGGTTAAGCCTAAAGCGATGTAATATCATATGTATTTATATCATAAATTATTGTAAAACCGATATAACTTATAGCCAAACCGACATAATTAATATATGTTATATCGGTTTCATATGGTTTTTCATATCGGTTTAATAATAACCGATATAATTGATTAAGAATAACCGATATAAAAAAAATGTAATTGGTTTGTTATATCGGTTTCATATAGTTTATTATATCGGTTAAATTATAACCGATATAATTGATTAAGAATAACCGATATAAAAAATATGTAATTGGTTTGTTATATCGGTTTCATTAAAAACCAATATAATTTCACAATTTATTTATTTTTTTAATATCAAAAGAACATGCTGTACCACGATAAAAAAACCTGCAATATACCTCAAAATACTAACATCTAAACAACAAAAACCTTTGTATATATATAAATAAATTAATTTCTATGTACATATATACACATGCATAGTATAGTATAGGTAGTTCATTCACTTCCATGTACTGTACAACTTAACAAGCTAAGTTAAACTAAAGCAAGAAAGACAAAATCATGTATTGAGAACTACATGCATAATGCCTCCAAAAACCATGGGATGTACCTAGAAAGATTTTCTCGAAATTTCGGCATAGTCTCCCCTGTACGTGTGACATGTAAATTTTTTTTACAACCTGCTAGTACCTGTACATGACAAAATAAACACTTCATATAAACAACCCAATGCCCCAACACACTACAAAGTCATTCACCACTACGTCATCAGTCATACACCATTTAACCATAGCACTTCAATGCCCCAACACACTAGAAAGATGCACCAAAAAAACTTATGTTCATTCATTTCTATATCCAACACCATGTCATTATTTCAAAAACAACATTCTCATTACAAGATACAAAACAATAAAAAGGGAAGTTGGTCCTGGTCTTTTTCAGAAACAAAGATAATTCTAAAGCAGTAATGAGTCTTGTAATCAATAATGGGCCATTATCCTTAAATGTATAGTGAACATGTAAAGGGCCATTATCCCGTGCGGGTCCCATCAAAGCACGGTCTCAAAATGAAAAGAATCTTTAAATGTAGAACTTGTGCCACCAAATGGAAACAAACAGTAGTAACCATCCACACATCTTCAGATGTCCAAATTCCTGAAGCCAGACTATTAGGATCAAAATTTGTAGTATTTTCCCTGCCAATTTGTTCTCTCTGGATTGGAAGGGCATCTATACATACTATGCTCTGTTATGTAGTAATTGTTGGTTAGAAGATTTTGTAACTCTATTAATACCTCAAACCCTGAAAGAATAACAATTGAGTTCAATATAAATGCCTAGCCAGTTTAGATATAGACTGCACAAGATTTAGGCAACAGACAAAAGAAAATTAATTCTAACCACTGCTAACTGACCATAATAGTAATGAAAAAAACAATGTTCCATCAACCACTTGCTTGTCACTAGGAGAGGGGCCCATGGTGGATAGAAGTTGTCCCCCATCAGGTGAAATTACTTGTCCTATTGGTGCTCCTTTTAATGCAGACAATTATTTGTGGTTGCCCATTTCCATTGGATGGCGAGGGTTGAAAGTTGTTATAGGGGATCAATATGGAGTAGGTGCACCGCCATCCATTCCATGATTCTACAACCTGATTTACTGTTTATATTACTCAAAGTAGGCCCCACATTACCATTTATGGGTAAAACAAAAAATGTCATTTTCTCCATTCAGGCATCATATAGCACTTCAATGGCCAATGTTCACAAACAACAAATTTGGATTTCAGTTGAATTCTGAAAAATTAGGAGATCCTGAGAGGTACCCTTCTGGATATTTCATTTGCTTAGCTTTCCGAGGGGCATTTCTGACATGTTAATTTCATACTCTATCATCACTGTCCTGTGGAAAGCTAAACTAGTATGTTAGACAACCCACTCATCATAAATCAAGGAAAGTTAAAACTATTATGTTAGACACCCCACTTATCATAAATCAACACAAGTAACATACAAAGAAGATAACCAGCTTGACAATTCTGCTACTGGAGGGAGAAAAAAAAAAAACAGCAACAATTTTCCTCAACAAATTCTCAAGTCATCATCATGCACCTTGACATAACTATGATAAACTCCCAATCGCTGCATCATTGTATCATAACCACAATTTAGCTTCAAACATATCAGCTTTCAGGCATGCACAATCACTACTAACTTTTTCTTTAAGCACATATAACTGCACAAATATTAGCCTCCCTAAAATAGGCGGACAACCAGATCAAAAGAAGATGGGTGGCAAACACAATGATGAAGCAGCCCACTGTAGGTCCATTGCATCGGTTTCCCCATTCAGTTGCAAAAACTAGCTTATAACAAAACTCCATCTAGAAGTACCAACACAACACTTGTGCCTTTCTTGTTTGGTTTCACAGAAACTTTAAATAGGTTTAAGATTGGCACCTGCCTAAAGAAGATGGAAATTATGTACTATAATCAGGACATGCAATGCCTGATAATTCATTCCATACAAGTGCCAATGGTGTATGGAACAAATCCCTTAGAATGTAAAAGGCTAGAACTTTTCCATCTGTTGGGTTGAAAAAAAAAATGCTTTGCACTTAAAGGGAGCAATTGAATGACAGAGCAAAATGGATTAAGTCACAACTAAGACATCTTCTTCAAAACTTAAAAACCCAATTTTCAAATCAAGGCAAATAATTCAAACATATTCACTTTTACCTTAGAATTGTTGGGTGTCCTTTATTTGGCTTTGCTCTTTGAAAGTAATCCTCCCTTTGAGCCCAATAGAAATATCCCTCAAATAGTTCCTAAATATGATATTAAAAAAAAAAGGATTATAACCAGCTTGTTAAATGAGAGTAGGTTGATATGATAAAACCCCTCAAACAACATGCACAAGGACACATCAGTCATTGCATCCAAAATACCCATTAACAAGGATAATTTTTGAACAATGACTTCCTACAGATCCAAAATAAATAAATAACACACCCACAGAGGCAATAAGTTTCATCTTAGTGAACAAATTAAAGGAGAAGAAACGCACCCAGATAGTAAGAGTAATGGGCACACCTTCAATTACATCGTCAGTGATGCAAATGCACAACCTGAAATGGAAGGAATGTATATTCAATGGTAAATACAAGCAATGTTGCACATGTATTACATAAATGCATTTTATAATGTGTCCATTTTACAGATTGAGCAAATTACACCTAGCAAACAAAGGTGGGATGAGTGCAAGTAAACATCATGTGCAAGCCTTGCTAACAACACCATGTACAAGTCAGTCAGTATTGAAAACTACTCCAAAATAAGTCAGTCAGGTATTCTGTCAGAAAGGCAAATTCCAAAACAAATCAATTTATCTCGTTTCTCAGCTCACAAATAGATTTGTGATTCTGTCAATCTGAAGCAACTGCATTTTCTTCTCATTATCAAGTGGGATAATAAGATGATAACAGCTAAAACTTGTTGTCACTCTTTTCCTAGATTGCCCAACCACTCGGCAGTACAACATCCATTTTGGGAGACAACTGAATTCCAAACAGAAGCCCACTGTTCCCAAAGCAATTCTACATTTTGGAAATCCTCGGACCTCTGAAGGTGAAATTTTACATTGAGGAATGGAAAAAATATAACCTTAATGAACTCAACCCCAAGCAAACAAGAAGTTAGTATACTGTTAAATATAATGAGTGCATCCATTCTTTACATCCATATAAAGAGAGAGTAGTATCAAAGGAAAGAAAAAAGAAATCCTTCACAACATCAAGTTTCAGAATTGAGTGCATAAAGTAAACAACAAAACCAAATTTTCTGAATATTCAAATGAATTCTTCAACTGATTTTGGCATTAGAAGAAAAGATAATGTGAAATTGGAATTCAGTCACCCTGAATTAAGTTCATTACCCTTGTAAAAGAACAGTTGGCCGTCCTTTAAAAAGTTGGAAATAATGATGATCTTGCATATCTCCACCCTTCTTGACTGCTGATCATATTCCCTGGTTATCAAAGTCATTTTCCCATGTAATAATGTAAGCAATAGGAAAATAGCAAACATGCTCAAAGCACACAAGATTATATATGGGAGCTCAAGTTGGGCCACAAAAGAGAATGAAGTCAGGAACAAACAAATATTCTGACTAGATGTAGATTGGTAAAAATATCCCTAGCCAACTATTTAATTTGCAAGATATAGAAGTTGAAGTTGGATAGCCTGAGAGAGATGTAAAGAACAAAGATGTTAGGTTTTCTGTCATACAATCTATGCACTTGTTCTCACTTAGATCTATGGAAGATATTTGTGTTAAACTCCACGAAATGAACTGTGCTCCAGGAAATAAAGTTCTGTGTGCTTAATCTTTCTAGATGTTTCTTTCTTAGGATATTTTAAAAATTTCCTTTTCTGATTTGGAAAATACCTCGCTGTCAATGCATGATAGATGAATCATTATGTTCTTTGTAGAGTGTCAAATTCTGCCGGATGTATACAACTAATAACCATGACACCAATGAATCCAGAGCCATATGTATACAACTAATATACAAATACCTTGATGCATGACAGTTAGGAAGAATACTCGACCTGAAAATGAAAACTTACAATTTTTCCTATTACTTCCCTTGTGGCATCATTTGAATATTCTTCGTTTTTGTTTTGAAGAGCCAATTGCCATTTGACAGCCCTATCTTCATGATCAACGAAAATGCCTGACAGAAGCAGTTATAAATTCCTTTTATTAATGAAAAAGAATGACTCAAGATCCACACTACTGAAGTCCTAGAGATGACAAAACAAACTGTAAAAAGGCATAGGCACAAAAGTAAATGAACAAACCATTACCCGTGTTCATTGAGTCCATGTATAATAATCAATATGCCCCTGAAAATGCAAAGAATGCCATTAAGTTGAATACGAAGTGGAATAAAAGCTTAATATAGTACAGGTAAAAGAATTTCAAATTGGATCCACAAAGATGGAGTGCCAAGCAGTTTTTTCCCTTTGTTCCAAAGAAGACCCTTTGGGTTTCCCTTGCTGCTTCTTGGTATAATTCTTTTATACCATAAAGCTTCTGAATAATACAAGTTACCATTTCCAAAAAAGAAAAAAGGAAAAGAAGACCCTTCATTTTCCACTGATATTAATGTTGAGAAATTCGTTTCAAACGGTGTCTCGGTTTGGCCACCAAACTGAAGTATTTTGGTCGATTCGAAATTTCGGCGAAACATGCATAATTATTGCAAACTCAACATGCATCCCCTATCAAATTTTGGTCAATTTCATAGATGCTTATTGAAAATTTACCCTCCTCACTTTGCATCTCATCTCAATATCAACAAATGCATCAACGAAATGCATCCATAAAATTGAGCATTAAACCACACAATCTTGAGGAAGACAAGGCAACCCTTCCACAGATTGATTAAAAATAAATTATATAAGTTTTTACAACCAAACAACCTTTGATCACACAACTAGGTTACAACTAGTCCCCTTCTTTAGGGTACCTCTACACCTAGTATGCTTTCATGAAAATGCACTTTCCATTGTTAAGCTAATAGGAATGAATAATGGACGCACAATCACTAGATGAAATTACAACGCCTCATAAAAAAATCAAGAGCAGCACATCAATTAAAACCAAAAGGAATGAAGAAAAAAAAAGTTCCCCCAATTCAACAACAATGAACTAAAAAAAAACCAACATAAAAAAGAAAAAGAATAAAAGCAATCCATTACAGAACTAAATTAGTAGCCAAAAGAGAATCTTCACATCACCATTCAGGAAGATGTGGATGGACTTCTCTCTTTTACAATAGAACTCATTTAACCTGTGGATCTCATATACTCTTATCTTGCTTATGGACCCAAAGTTTAGTTGACCATTAGCTGACAGGCCCCTTCATGATAAAAATAAATGTTGCAATATACACTAAACTTTGAAGATAAAGGCCCTCTATATTTGACCACTTTCACATTCTATCTGGACCATTTTAGTGTTTCCTTCTTGACCATTAATTTGACAATAAAAAATTGGCTCATCTGATTGACAAAAATAAAAAATAAAAAGAAAAGAAAAAGATCCCACGAGTAATAAGTAACAGGTTTGTGGCCGCACTTGGTTGACAGCTTGGATCAGAGATGCACCACAATGTCAGACATGAGAGAAGGGGAATCATCCAGTGCAAGCACCTTTGAGCAATTCATAGAAACAACATAGAAAAGTTGAAAAACAATGTGCCCCAAAATTATTTCAGCAAAGACTACAACATAGCATCCAACAGAAAACATAGAAATAGAAACAAGAGAAATCAGATATTAGAACCTTGTAATCTTGGAACCTCATGAAAACAAAGAGACAAACCCAAATCTTTGTAGACCTTGTTCTTGCCATTTATGGTTTAGAAGAGGCAATTTGCATATGGAAATGAATCACACGTGCATCATTTGCACACGCGAATCATTTTCCTATTACATGTGGTTTTGCCAGACAACCCCTTAGAATAATATGTGAAGGCTACCTGTTTCTTTTTTTACTTTATTCTAAAATCTGAAGTACTTCCCCATGGCCCTTTATATTTTCTTGTTTCTCCTTGGTATTTAAATCAATTATAATTTTTTTAATTATTTGTTTTATTTAATTTAATTGTTTCAACAATATTTTTCTAATAATATATTGATAAAATACAATATTTGGAAATTTATCATAATATTGTCCTAACAACAATAATTGCAAGTTGCAAAATTGATCTGATGTATGCCTTTATGAAAATGCATTACAATAATGTAGAAGCTAGATATAACAAATGCCCATGATAAAGATGAATGTACAGCAGAACAGATAAAAAGTTTGTGATGACAATTACATGCATTATGGTTGAAATAAATGCACCACATATTGGACTAACTCATTTATTGGAAGTGTCAAAGCAGATGATGATAATAATAATAATCAGTAATCGTTTTACTAGGACAAATGTGATGCAACAATGTCTACAGAAACCACAATGGCGGGTTAATCTCCTTACAAACATTTTGGGCCAATATTAGAATATAGTGATGACATAATCTTAAAGTATCAGAAACCTATACCCTATGGATGTGTGTGGGTTCCTTGCTATTTTGGCAGCAGACCTTTAACATGTCAGCTGTACAACTGTAGGTAAATTGAAGGCAATGCACTTCAATTTACTCCTGCTCCAGAATTTTATAATGGTTCATAAATTTATGTTGCCTAAGCTTCTTGGCCTTTTGAAAGTGGAGAAAACTCCATCCTGGCTATAAGTTCTTTTTGCTTGTTTGTTTTCTTTTTTCTCTATCTAGTGTTAAATTTGCTGAAACCTGGAAGAAAATCTGTTCATAAATAGGAAGATGCAAAATGCAATTATAAGTTAACTTATTTATTTGAGATACAATTATGGCAATTTACAAATGCATCTAGTAGTCGGCAACTTTGGAGAAAAGGCAAAGTTCAATCTGTATGTATTACAGTGCTTGCTTAGACAATAAAGAGGTTCCAAATACTAACCATATCTAGCAAGATATTAGATGTCTTGAAATCACGATAAATAACTGGTTTTTCTGCTTCATGTAGAAAAGCAAGCCCTTTTGCAGCACCAAGTGCAATCTTCATCCTTATTGACCAAGGAAGGGGAAGCAAGATTTCTGAGACACCCACAACAAAAACCATCAAATAATCTTCTCCAAATGAATATTGCACCTTACTAAACAACACCAAACCCACTAACCCATGGCCTACATCACTTCATCAACACACAAAATGCATATTGCCCAACCAAACATAAACCACCCACCTACAAACATGCATATCTCCATCATATATATGACCCAAATCAACAACTATTAGAAACTGATAAGAAAAAATAAATCAACACCTAGTAAAATTAGCAGATGCCAACACACATACCTCCTACTCATCTTGACTCTGTATTCCCTCATATGCCATCAAGAATGGCTTCACCTTCTCCAATGCATCCCTGAGAGACATTAGAGGTTTTTCGTCGATGTCCGGATTCATGTCAAACTCCCCCATCAAATACTCTTCTTCACACTCAATCTACAAAACAAATACCCAAAATTAATATAGGACCCATTTACAGCAGAATCATTCCCCTGTTCAACAAAGAAACAAACCTTTCAATGTCAGACAGATGCCGAAAATGACCCCATTGCCGTCATCCACTTTGTGCTCCCAAAGCGGTTTTCCCCCTTCAATTTTCCCAGCATTCTCGTCCTCCCAAATCGACCGTACCGTCGGCCCAGCCGCCCCGTCCTCAAGGTCTTCGATGCCATCCACAGCCGTGAGCCCTCTCTTCTTTCCGATCCACGCTCTGACCTCGCCGGCTACTTATCCATCCTACACCACCTAGAGGAGGCGCTCGCCTTCCTTGCTGCCAACTCCGGCCTCGCAATCCAGTGGCTCGACGACATCGTCGAGTACCTTGAAGAGAACTCCATCGCCGGCAGAGAAGGGGGAAGAGACGAGTACCTTGAAGAGAACTCCATCGCGGGCAGAGTAGGGGGAAGAGAAGGGGGATCGATTGATTTTAGGGCTGGGGTATGGTAATGAGATTTGGGCATTTTAGTTTTCACACAGTGAGAGCTTTTGACACAGTGAGAGCACAGCGCGGGAGGAGAAAAAAAATGGGGGAAGGAGGAATTCGCTAGTTTTAGGGCCAAAACCGATATTAAAAAAAAAATACAGTGGTTTAAGAAGAACCGAGGTAAAAAGAGAGATGTTATATCGGTTTTAGAAAACTATATAATATCGGTTCCATAAAAACCGATATAAAATATAGTTAACCGATATTATATATAGAAATTATTATATCGGTTACCATGTAACCGATATAAAAAAAAGTTGACCGATATAAAAAAAATTAACCGATATAAAAAACCTTGACTGAAGATATTATATCGGTTATATTAAAAACCGATATAGGGCAGTTTTTGCAACCGATATAAAATGTCTTTTTGGTAGTAGTGAAACCTAAATTGTTTCAAATCATTTGTTTTTCAAAACAAATCTTACTAATACATCCAAACAAATGATTTTACAATATCAATTGATTATGAAAGATCTAGCTAATAAAGCTTTGAAACCATAATCAATTGAACATGTATAGAGTTGCAAGAGATATAACTAAATGAACAAGAAGCAAATCTAACATGTTGAAAATATAATCAAATGATTTTGAAAACCATGATATGTTACTAGATAAGTACATGAAGACAAAATCAATTGATTACTAATAAACATTGCATTTTAATAAATGAAACTAAGAAAGAACAAAATGCAAATGCAATATGACCAACAAAAAGATTTACCTATAAAGGATATGTTGGCAATGAGGTCCAAGGCCTTAAGGTTTGACTAAGTAAATAACTTTTGGAATCCACCTAAGGTCTTGGGAGGGTTGGTCTTTGAGGTCCATCTTAAAAGTCTTACCAACTATTGGAGATTTGACTTGATAAATTTTCAATTTAGACTTATCACCATGATGTTTAGATTTAACTAAATTTGGCTTAGGATGGTGATTAGTCTTTTGAGGTTGGTGACTTTTCTTCTTAGGGGATGAATTCTCTTTTCTTTTCTTCTTATTTCCTCCCTTAATTTGACTTTTGAATTTTAGATTTAACTTAGCTACTTTATTCAAAAGTTCATTCATTTGTTGAGTTATGGGAGGAAGATTGAGAAGCTTTTTGTTAATAGATTCTTTTAGAGTTGGTTTAACTTGTTTAACCTTTTTAGAATCTATTTTAGGAGACTCCTTTTTAATAGGTTTTACTTGTTTATTCTTCTTGGAGTCTTCCTTGGTTTTTAGTGTCTTAACCATCATAGAATTTGATTTTACTTTCTTTGGTTCAAAAATAATTTTAGACACATGGCTTCTTCTTGATTTGCACTCAAACCTAAAATGTCCTTCAATGCCACAATAATTACATTTAGTTTTGGGCAAGGAAGTGTGAGTGCTAGAGAATGAGGACTCACCTTTAACAAATTTGTTGGTGAACTTAGGGTCATGAGAAATATTCCTATCAAATCCAAGACCCGTCCTATCTCTTTGTGATTTACCCAATTTAAATAACTTTTCAAATTTTTCTTCATTTTGGGTAAATTTGCACTCATACTTTTGTTTGTAGGTTTCAAGTTGAGTGACTTGGTTTTTAAGGGTTGAATTTTCATTTTTAACTTTTGTTAATTCATTTTCAATTCCCTTAAAGTTGTTTAGCTCTTCATGGGCAAGTTTTAATTCAAATTTAACTTCATTGATAACATTAGATCCAAGTTCTAGAGTTTTTATCTTAATTTGTGCATTAGATAAATTTTCCATAGAAATGGTTAGCTTGGATTCTAGGTTGTTAATGTTTTCATCTTGCCTTTTTAATTGATCTCTTAGTTTTGAATTTTCCTTATTAAGATTATCATAATCTATCTTTGATTCTCTTAGATCATCTTTAATATTAGATAGTTTATGCAAAGAGATCATGAACTTAGATTCTGCACAATTTATTAATTCTTCTTTTTCTCTAAGTTCATCTTTTGAAGAGACTAATTCTTGGTTTAGTCTTTTAGATTCTTCTTTTAATCTTCTATTCTTCTTAGAAAGCTCTAAGGATAATGTGCACAAATCCTCATAAGCTTTTTCAATGTCATTATCATTTTCATCATTTTCTTCCTCTTTTAATTCAAATTGAGATTCTTTAAATTCATTGTTTGAATCTCTAATAGTGGGAAGAAGGAGGGGTCTAGAAGAATCTACCAAAGAATCTACAAAGTCTAAACTAGTGGAATCCATTCTTATGATTTTCATGGAGGCACAACACTAGGGTTTTAACTCTAGGTTTTTACACCTAATCAAGAGTTCCAAACACTTGATCCTAATATAGAGCACGAGGCTCTGATACCAATTGAAAGTCCAGGGATCCTAACCCTAGAGGGGGGGGGGGGGTGAATAGGGTGAGCTACAAGTAGTGACTAATTATGACCAATTTTAATTTCTTTACAATTAACTAGTCACATGTGATGATTAACATACATAATGCGGAAGCTAAACAAAATAATCATCACAATGCAATCACCACAACACAAGATTTATAGTGGTTCGGCCTCAATGCCTACATCCACTACCGGCTTGTGTTCCTCACACCCCACCGGATTTCCACTATTATGCTTCTCAAAAGGCTAAGCAATAACCTCTACAACTATGCTTTTCTAGGCTAAGCAATAACCTTACAATGTGCTTTTATAGGCTAAGCAATAACCTTTACACAATGCTTTTCTTAGGCTAAGCAATAACCTTAACAATCAAAAAGATTTTTCTCAAAGAAAGTGTCTTTACAAAACACTCTAAGAGATTACAATTTAAGCTCAAAATAATTTGCCTCTAAGATAGGCGGATATGAAAGTGAATAACAAACTCACACAAACACTAAGGATTACAAAGATGAATGCTTATGAGGTGTGTGTGTGAAAACTTCAATCAAGATTAAAATTAAGCTCAATCTATTTTATGCTTAAAGCAATTCAAAAGTTTAATGCTCATAAAAAGATTTGATTGAAGTGTTAGGCAAATCACATGCACACAAATACTAACTTGTAAAAGATTTATGAAAATCAAGATGACACAAGTTGTATGAAATTAATTATGTCTAAACATGTGATGCACATTCAATGTTGTTTTCAAAACAAATTAGTTTAACTAAAGTTCAAATAGATTGAAAACAACAAAGAGAGTTTCAAACAAGTTAATATATCATGCTATAAAGAAATCAAAGATTTTGGTTAAGCATGATTGACAAAGTTTAAAACAAAACTTGGTTTGAAATCAAGGGTGAAGAATCCAATAACTAAAATCAAAGATTAAGAGAAGAGTGGATTCAACACATCATAGTTAATATGCTAAAAATCATTTACAAATAATTTAGTCAAAGCATAAAACATATGATTAATAAAAGTAAAGCTTACTTGATGATTTAACTTAATGATCCAAGCTTGAGCTTTACTAATGACCCCCTTGATCTCTCTTAGTTCATCCCCTTTTCCTTGTCTCCAAACACCTCCAAGAAGGCTTAAGAGTTCTAAAATCTTCAACGCTTTTCTCATGGGAATGAACTCATATTTATACTCAAAAAGTGAGTATCAACGTGTCTTCGGTCGACCCCATACCATCCCCGGTCGACCGAATACAAACGGTCACAAATATGACCATTGGAGAGCCAACGGCCCTCTGCCCGGTCGACCTGCAGTGTGCCAGGTCGACCTGGTCCATGGGCAGGTCGACCTGGTACACTGCAGGTCGACCCGGGACCAGAATTCCCATTTTTTCTCATACTTTAAAGTGATTCTTGAGGGGATTCTTTTGGGCCATTAAATTAAGCATGGAAACATGATTTTAAATCATTCTAAGAGGTTTAAAAACATGAAATATAAAAAGCCTAAAATGATTAGAAAGTTTTAAAACCATAGGCTTGCTTGATTTATAAAACTCTTTTTCAAATTGAATGCATCCAAGATTAAAATGAAAACACGCATGAAACATATGATTTACAAGATTTAAAACAATGCATGTGTAAATCAAGATTTCAAGAATTTCTAAATCAATGCATGTGTGTGAATTCAAATGATGAATAAAATGAATGATGCATCCATCAAATTGCAATAAACAAAAACCTAACACCTTGCTTCGACTCGGTTTCAACAGGAGATTGGGACCATCTCATAGCAAGTCTTGAGAAGTTCACCAATCAAGAAGACCTACGGAAAGGAACAAAACCTTGGTCTGGATATGCCCTTGAAACCCCAGAAGGTTTCGTTGAGCTGGAAGCCTCCAAAAATATTGTGGAGGAACCACCTTCGAACCTTCTAACAGAAGATCCTACATCCTACAATGATCTCATGGCCTTTCGAAACCTGGGGTATGGATATCATTGATGCTATTTCTGTTAGTTTTATGGACTCAATCCAGTAGATGATATAATAAATTGATTAAATTCTTTATTTATTCATACATTCATGCTTTTCTTTCATGAGATGAATGGTAATTTATTATATACTTGCACATAACCAATATGAATGACATGATGGTTCATGAGATGAACTGGGGTCCACAAGTATATTAGATGTAACACATGTGTATGGATGAGATCCACATACAGGAGACATGTGTGATAAATCTTATACTTAAATATCTTCACAACCAGTGATGAGACTGGACATCTCATACTGACAAGGTTGCAGCACTTTGATCACTATGAGATAGTGTGATTTGTCTCGATCATCAGAATGTAAGATTCTGGATCATAGTGCTGGTACATTGGATGTATTGAAGGACCATGAGAAGCACCTTATAAACACTATCTTTGCTTTAAGGTCTGCTCTCATAATTCCCTAGCAATAGGCTCTCAATCCTGAGACATTAATGAACTCAAGTTTCTATCTATTCATTTGCTTTGAGTCACCAATGAGTGAGGCCAACTGTAGGTCAACACCTCGGTGATTTGGGTACATGGTAGTAGAGCTGTGGGAACATTCAATGGTCAAGATGGAATCTATCTCTAATATCCCCTTGTGCCAATTAATAGATTTATCATTGGTAAGTGCGCACCCATTCCGATTAAGAGTTAATTGGAAAGGTACCTATTGATCATTATAATTAATTGGGGCTCAAGGATAGTAAGATATGGATCTAGTTTGGAAGACAGGTCCAATTGATCCATGGATATTGATAGTGTTAGATCTCGTGATCACTGAGAGGGGGGGGTGAATCAGTGATCTCTTTTAACCAGGTCCTTGCTAACAACAATTCAAATCAAACCACACAATTGACACCAGATTTACGTGGTTCACCAAAAGGCTACGTCCACGGTTCAATCCCGTCCGAACAACAATCCGGTACAGGTCTGAATCTTATTTAGTCGCACCGACGACAAAGAGCACCAACCCTTAAATTCAGATAGCACCAACTATCTAGGAAGCACCGACTCCCTTAGGTTTCAGATAGCACCAACTATCTAGGAAGCTACAACTCCCTTTACAATTTGTCTGCACCCACAGACAGGATCACCAAACCCCAAAACACCAAGCACCAACTTGATGATTACAGCAAAGAAGATAAACTGATCTACAGCCCTTTCCCCTCTACAATTCTCTCTCTCTCAATCCCTTACAAATAGAAATCTAAAGCATAAAAGAGAGACTTATCTTATGAACGAAAATACCATCTTCATGAGGCTTCAAATTCGTCCACACTTGCTGTAGAAAGTTGCTCCACAACAGCAAGACACAAGCACCTTCTTCTCCAAGCACTCTTCTCTCCAAAACTCTCTCAAACTCTTCTTTCTTTGATGCTTGTTATTGAAAACGAGATTAGGAGTGTTTATATAGGTTTTAGCAACCCTTAAGAGTCTTCAAAATAGGCTACAATTCGTTTAGAAAGAGTCCCAAACGAAATACAAAAAGTTCCTGAATTTTCGTGCAAGTCTTCTGTTTCTGCGCAACTCTGATCCCGTGCTCGGTCGACATCATACTGTGCTCGGTCGACATCATACACTGACTGGAAATCAGTCACTTATCGAGCTCGGTCGACATCCTGGGGTCCCGGTCGACCGAAGACACACTGTGTCACGAAAATAACTGAGAGGTGCCTTTTTCTGTTTTCTGCAGGTTTCTTCTTTCTCGGTCGACCGCATGGGGTGCCCGGTCGACCGCGTGCTCTGCTTCAGGAATGCTGAATTCCTGAACTGTGTCAACTCTTATTTTTCTTTTTAAGCTCTATCACTTCCACTCTTTCAACACATGATTGAGACATAGTGTTGACAATAATTCCAATACAATTTGATGCTTGAGACACCAAACACACCAATGCTTCAAGATTCAACTCAATGCATCTCAAATTCCAACAATCTCCCCCTTTGGAATTGTTGGCAACACTTGGAACTTCAACACAGACACTTGGAACATGTTGACATCATAGAGCCTTTTTAGAACAATAAACTCCCCTTGGAACATGATCTTCTCATTCACTATCTTGATACCAATTTTCATTCCAATCTTCCATCTTCCTCATGCTATCATATTTCCATCTTCTTAGCATAAGACTAACTTCAACATGCATATAGTCTTTCCTTGCATAATCTTCTCAGCATTACTTGATACCAATCTCCAGATAACCTTCTCAAGATGACATGCATATCAACCTTTCCATGCATAATCTTCTCCCCCTTTGACAATAATTCCAAAGGGACCAATCTAGGAGCAAATAAGATATTCAACGAATTCATTGCTCCCCCTTTCTGGCACATCTCCTAAGGTGTAGGAGAGTGAGTAACTCCTAATTTCTTTCGGAGATACTCGAAGACTTCCTTTGGCAAAGGTTTTGTGAAGATATCAGCCACTTGCTCAGTAGTAGGAACGTATTCCAACTTTACTTCACCATCTGCAACTTTATCCTTGAGAAAGTGATAGCGGATTGCAACATGCTTAGTCCTTGAATGCTGAACTGGATTCTTGGAGATATGAATTGCACTAGTGTTATCACAGAGGATCGGCGTAGGATCTGTTGTTGGAACTCCTAAATCAGAGAGCATTTGCCGCATCCATAACACTTGCGTACAACAAGTTGCCGCTGCAATATATTCTGCTTCCGCTGTCGAAAGTGAGACGGAGTCTTGCTTCTTGCTGTGCCAAGCTACCAATCTATCACCAAGATAGAATGCACCACCACTTGTACTCTTGCGATCATCTACGCAACCAGCCCAATCGGCGTCTGAGTATGCGACAAGAGTAAAGGATTTACCTTTAGGATACCATATTCCAAGCTCCATAGTACCTTTTAGATATCGAAATATCCTTTTCACTGCTGTAAGGTGCGTCTCAGTTGGTGATGCTTGAAATCGAGCCACCATACATACTGCTTGTAGAAGATCTGGTCTTGTAGCAGTCAAGTAAAGCAAGCTTCCTATCATAGAACGATAGGTGGTGTGATCAACGGACGAAGCCTTATCATCTTTGCTAAGTTTCGTGTTCGTTGTCATTGGCGTGCTCACGGGCTTGCTGTCTTCCATGTTAAAACGCTTCAGCATTTCCTTTATATATTTCATCTGAGATATAAAAATACCATTTTTCAGCTGCTGAACTTGTAATCCTAGGAAGAACTTTAGCTCTCCAAGCATAGACATCTCAAATTCTTTCGTCATATCTTCAGCAAAAATCCTGCACATATTCTCATCATTGCCTCCAAATATTATGTCATCAACATAAACAATAACCACCAGCTGTTTGCTTGAATCAGATTTGACATACAGATTGCTATCAACTAGTCCTTTTCCAAAACCAATCTTGCGAAGATAAAGATCCAGCCTTGCATACCATGCCCTTGGCGCCTGTTTCAGTCCATATAGAGCCTTCTTCAGCTTGCAAACTAAGTCTGAATTTTTGCTAATTAGAAAGCCATCAGGTTGCTCAATGTAGACCTCTTCTTCAAGTAAACCATTCAAGAAAGCTGACTTAACATCCATCTGAAATACCTTGAAGGTTTTATAGGCAGCCAATGCAAGAAACATACGAATGGCTTCCAGACGAGCCACCGGTGCAAAGGTCTCTTCAAAATCTATGCCTTCAACTTGTGCATAGCCTTTACAAACCAACCTTGCCTTGTTTCGTATGACCTGACCATCTTCATTCAGCTTGTTCCGAAAGACCCATTTTGTACCAATCACATTCTTATCAGTAGGTCTAGGGACTAGTTCCCATGTGGAGTTTTTCTCAATCTGCTCCAACTCCTCATGCATAGCTTTTAACCAGCTTTCATCTAGACTAGCTTCAGCTACTGTCTTGGGCTCAATGGTGGACACAAGTGAGTAATTGCTAACTACACTTTGTCTAGTTTTTACACCGGCCTCAGGATCTCCAATGATTTGATCCTTAGGGTGTTGCTCTACCCAAGTACTTTTCTTTCTAGGAGAAGTATCCTCTGAATCATCTTTTGCCTTTTCAGAATCAGGTTCAGCCACTTCATCATCAATCTCACTCGAGTCCTCATAAACTGGACTGTCATTATGAGTTACCTTCTTTGACTCATGGTTTTCATCAATTCTAACATCAGCACTTTCAATAATTTTTCTGGTCCTTTTGTTAAGGCATCTGTAAGCTTTACTAGAGGATGAGTAACCCAGAAAAATACCTTCATCGGCTCTTTCTTCAAATTTGCCCGGATTTTGTTCGAGCCGCTTGATGTAACACTTGCTACCGAAGACTCTGAAGTGCTTGACTGTAGCTTTTCTTCCAAACCATAGCTCATAAGGTGTTTTATCTTCATGTGGCCTGATCAAGCAACGATTCTGAATATAAACAGCCGTATGAATCGCCTCTTTCCAATACTTATCAGCCATCTTACTTTCAACCAGCATGGTGCGTGCCATTTCTTGCACAGTGCGGTTCTTGCGCTCAACAACTCCATTCTGCTGTGGAGTTCTAGGGGCTGAGTATTGTCTTTGGATGCCATGATGTTCACAATACTTAGTGAATTCATCAGATGTGAATTCGCCTCCACGATCAGACCTTAGTGTCTTGATCTGCTTCCCTAGCATGTTTTCAACCTGTGCTTTAAACACTTTGAACCGATCAAGTGCTTGATGTTTATGCTTAAGAAATAATACCCATGTCATGCGAGTAAAATCATCAATGCAAAGCATAAAATACTTATCTCCATTGGTGCTTTGAGTCCGCATCGGTCCACAGAGATCAGTGTGTACCAGCTCAAGAGGTTTCTTCGTATGATGCTCCTTCGTCTTGAACATTACCCTCGTTTGCTTTCCCTTTTGACAAGAGTCACAAATGGGGTTTGAAGGCTTTTCAACTGTAGCCATACCTCTAACAGCCTTTGAATTGCAAATCTTTGACATGTTGCCAAAGCTTAGATGCCCAAGGCGTTTGTGCCACAACCAACTCTCTTCTGACCGACTCAATAAGCATGTCTTTTCAGCTCCATTTGACAAGGTGTAAAGATTTCCAGCTGTCCTTGACCCAGTAGCCACTGTTTTGCCGTTGCTACACTTCTTGATAGCAAACCCATTCTTTGTAAAAACAATTTCGTGGCCCTTATCACAGATCTGGCTCACACTCAACAGATTGTGTCTCAATCCAGACACATATAAGACCTCTTCAGATCTGATCTTGTTTGCCATCAGCTGAACAACACCTTTTCCAACAATTTTGGCACCATCATTGTTACCAAACTTTACCGAACCACCTTCATAGTGCTGTAACTTGATGAATTTTTCTTTATCACCAGTCATATGACTCGAACAGCCACTATCAAGGACCCATGGTGCTGTCTTCTTTTGTGCATTGAAAGCGGTTTGCACAATGAGAGATTTCTTGCCTTTTTCTGCACTTTTCTTTGCCCTCCAAGTTTTGACTAACTTGGGTTTCTTTTCAACCTGAATTGGTTTAGCAGTAGGCAGCCTACAATCCCTAGCCATGTGTCCAAAATTATGACACTTGTAGCACTCAATATTGTGGCTATTTAGGATTGAGAAAGGGTTCCTTCTCACAACTGGGCTGTTTCTCACATAGAATTTACAATCTGCCCTTCTATGTCCATACTTGATCTTCGCTCCTTGCTAAGCTCCTCAAGTGCAGCAATGAGCTCTTCTTCAAGATTCACTTCAGCC
Organism: Litsea cubeba; assembly: GCA_012931725.1. Taxonomy (NCBI): domain Eukaryota; kingdom Viridiplantae; phylum Streptophyta; class Magnoliopsida; order Laurales; family Lauraceae; genus Litsea; species Litsea cubeba. The sequence continues at coordinate 56,901,852 of CM022949.1, forward strand.
TCCTCTTCGTTTTCCAGCTCTTGCTCATCGTCTTCTTCAATAGTAACCATGAAGAGTGCTTCAGTCGCCTCGACTGATTCATCATCGTCCGAAGATTCAGACGTGCTGTCATTATGCTGACTGATGAAGCTCTTTGCTTTGCCCTTCTTTCTGAAATTCTTCTTCCATTTACTCTTATCAACATAAGAGTCATTATCATTGTCTTCTTTCAGCGGGCACTTCGCAGCAAAGTGGCCAACACCGCCACAATTGAAGCATTTAAAGGGTAGCTTCCCTTTATACTTGCCATTGCTTCCTTTCTTCAGCCTTCTAATAAATTGAGCCTCAAGCTCATCATCATCAGAATCATGACCAGCAATCTCTTTTGCCTTTTTCTGAACTTTGAAGGCCGCTTCTCTATCCGATGAAGACGTCTTACCTATGCGCATCTCATAGGCAGTGAGAGAACCATGCAGCTCATCCATTGAAAACTCGTTCAGATCTTTGGCTTCTTCTATGGCTGAGACTTTAGAATCAAACCGGGGAAGGAGAGATCTTAGAACCTTTTTGACGATGACTGGTTCTTTAATCTCCTCTCCTAGTCCACGAATGTCATTCGTGACTTCATTCACCCGTTGCATGTAAGAATCAACATTCTCGTTATCCTCCATGCGAAGCGACTCAAATTGGGAGCGATGAGTTTGCAATTTCGCTTCTTTGATCTTCTCATCTCCTTCATGGATGCTTTTCAGCTTATCCCAGATTTCCTTGGCTGTCTTGCATGCTATAACTTTGATCAGCTCGCTGTCAACAAGGCCGCTAAAGAGTGCATTCTGCGCCTTAGAGTCGTTGTCTGCTAACTTCTTCGTTGCAGCATCAGTGGGTACAATGGCAGAATTGTAACCGACTCTGACAGTCTCCCAGACATCATAGCCAAGAGATTTGATGAAGGCCTGCATTCTAATCTTCCAAAAGGAGTAATTAGAACCATCAAACAACGGTGCTTTCATATTCGCTGTGCTGGTTGCCATGTGATTTGACAAAGATCACCCTTAGCGTGTTAAGCTTATCAAGGGAAACCTTACGCTCTGATACCAATTGTTAGATCTCGTGATCACTGAGAGGGGGGGGGTGAATCAGTGATCTCTTTTAACCAGGTCCTTGCTAACAACAATTCAAATCAAACCACACAATTGACACCAGATTTACGTGGTTCACCAAAAGGCTACGTCCACGGTTCAATCCCGTCCGAACAACAATCCGGTACAGGTCTGAATCTTATTTAGTCGCACCGACGACAAAGAGCACCAACCCTTAAATTCAGATAGCACCAACTATCTAGGAAGCACCGACTCCCTTAGGTTTCAGATAGCACCAACTATCTAGGAAGCTACAACTCCCTTTACAATTTGTCTGCACCCACAGACAGGATCACCAAACCCCAAAACACCAAGCACCAACTTGATGATTACAGCAAAGAAGATAAACTGATCTACAGCCCTTTCCCCTCTACAATTCTCTCTCTCTCAATCCCTTACAAATAGAAATCTAAAGCATAAAAGAGAGACTTATCTTATGAACGAAAATACCATCTTCATGAGGCTTCAAATTCGTCCACACTTGCTGTAGAAAGTTGCTCCACAACAGCAAGACACAAGCACCTTCTTCTCCAAGCACTCTTCTCTCCAAAACTCTCTCAAACTCTTCTTTCTTTGATGCTTGTTATTGAAAACGAGATTAGGAGTGTTTATATAGGTTTTAGCAACCCTTAAGAGTCTTCAAAATAGGCTACAATTCATTTAGAAAGAGTCCCAAACGAAATACAAAAAGTTCCTGAATTTTCGTGCAAGTCTTCTGTTTCTGCGCAACTCTGATCCCGTGCTCGGTCGACATCATACTGTGCTCGGTCGACATCATACACTGACTGGAAATCAGTCACTTATCGAGCTCGGTCGACATCCTGGGGTCCCGGTCGACCGAAGACACACTGTGTCACGAAAATAACTGAGAGGTGCCTTTTTCTGTTTTCTGCAGGTTTCTTCTTTCTCGGTCGACCGCATGGGGTGCCCGGTCGACCGCGTGCTCTGCTTCAGGAATGCTGAATTCCTGAACTGTGTCAACTCTTATTTTTCTTTTTAAGCTCTATCACTTCCACTCTTTCAACACATGATTGAGACATAGTGTTGACAATAATTCCAATACAATTTGATGCTTGAGACACCAAACACACCAATGCTTCAAGATTCAACTCAATGCATCTCAAATTCCAACAGATAGAGGGGTCTACTTGTGGTAATGTGGAAGTTTAGTGTCTTCTATGTAATATTCCTAAGACTGGAGTTCAATTGCATTTATATAGTGGAGTTATTTGCAATTAACTGTGGGCCCGGATTACACATGAGATGTGGGGTCGCGTGTCCCAGTTGGAGCCGGCTTTCTAAGGAATCCCTAGTGGTCCCCACGCTAGCCCAATTATTAGAAAGTATCTAATTCTAGTAGAACTCTAAAAGAAAAGTTACTATTTCTATTTGAAGTGAGACTTCTAATAGTGGTAATAGTAGACTTACTAATTTTAGTAGAAGTGAGACTTCTATTTTAATTAGAAAGGAATTAGAAAGATACTAATCATATTTGAAGTGAGACTTCTAATTATGATATGGTAAGTTACTAATTAATGGAAGTAAGACTTCTATTGTAATTAGTAAAGAGGAGGCAACTTGCAAAAGCTATAAATAAGAGGAGAAGAGGCCTTGGATGTCCATGCACTCTCCATACATTGGGATTCACGCCCAAGCCTCCCTAGTGCAAGTGTTGCACGAGTTCTTCCTCCTCTCCCTCTTCTAGTTCTCTTTCTAGTTCCTCCCTAGAGTTCCTAGTAGTTTTCTCTTGGAGATCCCACCATCTTCTTGAGAAAAAGGAGAATCTAATACAGGTCATAGCTTGGAGGATCAAGAGGTCTTGGAGATTCCTATTTGATTAGTGAAAGCGTTTCATCATCAAAGAAAGACGCAACTTCTCCATTAGAGCACAACCGAGCTCCAAAGGTATAATCTACTTCCTTGCATGTTGTAGATTTATTTGTAGCTTATATGTTGCTGGTTCTGTCTTCTAGATAGATTGTATTTACTGATCATGATGGCAGAGATTGAGGACATAGATCTTGGATTGAGTTTTATAGCCTTATGGATAGTTGATCCCTGCGTCAAGTGGGTCAAAAGTTTAAGAAACCTATCCTAGAGGCCCACCCTATTTCCAATAATTTCTCCCCCTTCAAGTAAAGGTCATCGCTTCATCTTCGCCGCTACGGATTATTTCTCTAAGTGGTCAGAAGCATTTGCGCTCAACGAAATGAAGACCTCATGAGTCCTTCAGTTCCTACGGACCAACATCATTTGTCGTTTTGGGATACCCAAAAGATTCATCCATGATAACGGACCACAATTTCGGGATCATCGATTCTACAGGTTCTGCGACAAGTACAAAATCCAAAGCTATCCTTTGACTCCATACAATCCGGCAACAAACGGATTAGCAGAACCTATCAACAAGACAGCAAAGTCCTAAAAAAAATGGTCTCTAATCATAAAAGAGATTGGAGCGACAAACTGTCCGAAGCTTTGTGGGCCTATCGAACCACCGTTCGAGGACCAACCCATAGCACACCATTCTCCTTGGTCTATGGATGTGAAGCTGTTGTACCCTTAGAAGTACAAATTCCTTATTTAAGGGTATCTTTGCAAAATGGCATGACTCAAGTAAGCAATGTCAAATTGCGACTCCATGAGCTGGACAATCTCGATGAAAGATGGCTCAAAGCTCGACAAAGCATTGAACTTTACCAAGCCCGCATGGCAGGATCTTTCGACAAAAAGGGCAGGTAACGCGCCTACAAAAATGGTGACTTGGTTGTTGCGGTAAAAAGACCAATGGTCTTCGCTCATAAGTCCAAAGGCAAGTTTGAGCCAAAATGGGAGGGACCCTACGTCATCGACAAGGTTTTCTCCAATGGCGCATACGCACTCCTAAATATGGATGGTGACAGATGTATGTTGCCCATCAACGGCAAGTTCTTAAGCGGTACTACCCTTGAGGACTTACCTAACTAGGTAAGAGCAATGCTTGTACGGCCAAAACCTAATTCCAGGTACTCGCTCGTCAAACCGACTCTTTTAGAATTTTCATATCAAATGTTGAAATTTCTAGAAATTCAAACAATGCTTACTTTCATCGTTTCATTGTTAAAAAAAAATAATTCCAAGTTTAGGAGCCTCTTCCTAATTTGACCAAAATTTTCAATCCTTGAACCCAAAATTCATGGTTTGAAACAAAATCCGGATTCAGGGATTTCCACCCTAGTCCACCTAGTCTTTTACCGCCAAAATGGTTTTAGGTCAAAATTTACGACCCTCGTGTCTTTAAACAAAAAAAAAAGGTTTTTCAAAACCGCGAGGAAGCGACGCTTAGTCGATACTCGTACAAATCGGAAGCACACGAACCACGTTCGACACTTCCAAAAATCGCAGGGAAGCGACATTTCGTCGATACTTACAAAATCCAAAAAAAAAAAATGTGGAGACACAACATTTCAGTTGATATCCACAACCCAAATTTCAAAGGTTCGAGAAAACCTAAAATTGTGGAGACACAACATTCCAGTTGATATCCACAACCCAAATTTTAAAGGTTCGAGAAAACCTAAAATCGTGGAGACGCAACATTTCAGTTGATATCCACAATCCAAATTTCAAAGGTTCGGAAAAACCAAGAAATCATGGAGATGCAACATTTCAGTTGATATCCACAACCAAAAGGTTCGAGAAAACCGCAAATTTCAAAAATCGTGGGGAAACGACATCAAGTCTTTCCCGCAAAACCAAAATTCTTGAAAAGCAAGGATGAGACATTCCATCGATACTTGCACCCAATCCGCGAGGAGGCGACATTCCATCGATACTCGCAAATGAATGAGCAAGGATGCGACATTCCATCGATACTTGCAAGACCATTCAGCAGGGAGGCGGCTTTTAGTCGATACTTGCATTTTTGAAAACCAAAACCGGCTGTCACGCCCCGAAACCGGGCCCTGCAGTGATCCGACCTCGGGGTGCGAAATTTTGGGATTAATTGAAACTTTTTGTTATAGTTCCCAAGATCCGCGTGAATGAGGATAAACAAATTCCATCACGATCAGAGTATATTTTTCGCGGAAGCTAAACATGGTGTCACGACCCGGAATCCGTGGCCATCGGGTTCCGTGTCGCACGCAACCAATTCCATAAAGCCATCATATAAGCAGACTGGCATAAATCATATATCAGAACACACTGAGCTGGTAGTAACAAGACTAATTAATTCCCACATGTTCAAATTACAATTAACAAATGTCTTAATTACAAACCCAAAGAAAAAGGCTACAAAGCCATACAAAAATAACCAACTAAACAGAACTACTACCCCAAAGATTTGATACGAACTCCGGTGCCAAACTTGACATCTAGATGATATCAATGGACAGCCTCTCACGTCAGACCGGCGGTCCCACCGCCTCCTCCGATCAAACACCTAAAAACAGAAAGAGAAGAAACTGGCACCAAACAAACAGGGTCAGACACGACGGTCTGGCAAGCAAATAATCAAGTAATATGAAATAAAAGAACATACATAAAACCTGACTAAATCATCGTAAAACCAAATATAGAGTCTAAACAATAATAACAATAAATCGCGAGAAAACGATCGAAAGACCGAACATAAGTATCAAAGCAATAAAAGAACAATCTCAGAAGTACGAATGTCTCGAAAGATAGTAGCCCGCATAAAGCATTTAATGGTTGGAAATACCTTTCAAATCCTGAATAATAGCGACAATATGATAAATGATTGATACCGTATACATTAACCAAATCAAAACATAAAAAGCATAACCCACAAGAATCATAAATAAAGTAATATGCAGATAAAACCTTGGCGACCACAAATAGCTAAATCCTCCTATTACCGAAGTAATAAGAGCAGACAGAAACGTAGCCACTGAACGTGGTACTAGAAATAGGATCAGAACCGTAGCCATACAAATGGGACCGGCAGATCAGAAATCAGAACCGTAGCCATACAAATGGGACCGGCAGATAAAACCGTTGCCATGGTCGGTACAGACAGAATCCAAGCTGCAGCTGGCGGACAAATTAAAGATCCCAAGCCGGGTGATCAGCCCGACAAGGTGACCTAAGCCTAGTGGTGCCTTTAGTTTTCAAAACTCGAACCGATACGAATCAAACCATAATACTAATCCCTTTGGCTCAGGGGCTCACACCACATAGCTCTGGCCCCGTCTTGCCTCGAGGTTTTCTTTTCGAAATCATAGCCTCTTTAGCTCATGGGCTCGCACTACAAAGCTCTGGCCCCGTCTTGCCTCGAGGTTTTTATTTTCAAATACTAGCCTTATCAAAACAATAGTCTCATCGAAGAAATCCCGAATGTGACGAACATGCTCCAATCTCTTTTCAAATCGAATCGGAGAAAACATACGAATATCCATGGTAAACCGTTCAAATACACATCAAAGTGATTTGTATAAAATCATACGATCAACCCTTTCGAACATGGGAAACCACATGATTTTATAACAAATCACCGATGCTATTTGAATTAGTTTACCCAAGAATACAAATACAAATACAAATACAAATACATGTTCTGACTTGAAATGGAATGGATAGTGGAGAATGACTTAAGGCCTTGCCAAGGAACCATCTCAATGCACATTTAACCTTTAAACATTGATTAATAAAAAAGTGCGTTTGATGCCAATGAAAATCCATAATATTTAAATGATAAAGTGCGCATTGAGACTCAGACGATTCCCGGGTAATTCCACATACATTCATTCTCACAATGATCCCATTCCCATTTCACAAACTTTCCAAGTATTACAAGAAATCCCAAATCTTTTTAAGACAGGACCATAGTTGGCCTTAAACCGGGCCCAAAACAGTCTACTCATTTAACCCAAAACAGCCCTTTAAACATGGCTCAAAACAATCCTTAAAACAGTCCAAAAACTAAGCTTGAATGGACCACAAAACAAACCTTAAAAACAGCCCAAAACTAATCCTTTAATGGTCCAAGAAACAAGTTCTAAAACAAGCCCAAAACTACACCTTGAATGGCCTACAAAACAGGTCTTAAATCAGCCCCAAAACTAACCTGAACCAGGCCCACAAAACAGACTTTAAATCAGCTCAAAACCAACCTGAACCAGGCCCACAAAACATATCTTAAAGCAGCCCTTAAAAACTAACTTTGAATGGCCCACAACACAGATTTTAAAACAGCCCAAAACTCAACCTTTATTGGCCCACAAAACAAACTTTAAATCAGCCCAAAACTAACTTTGAACAGGCCCACAAAACAGGTTTTAAATCAACCCAAGACTAACTTTGAACAGGCCCACAAAACAGGTTTTAAATCAGCCCAAAACTAACTTTGAACAGGCCCACAAAACAGGTTTTAAATCAGCCCAAAACTAACTTTGAACAGGCCCACAAAACAGGTTTTAAATCAGCCCAAAACTAACTTTGAACAGGCCCACAAAACATGGCTTAAAACAGTCCAATATCAGGCCCTAAAATGACCCAATATCAGGTCTTGAAATGGCCTAAAAACTGACTTGAATGGTCCAAGAAATAGGCCCAAAGAAACCACAAGAACAGGCCCAAAAACTGTCTTAAAACGGGCCCAGAATTCCACCTGAAACAGGCCCCCAGGCTGGGCTGGGCTCGCTCGAGCGAACCCAGGCCCGCTCGAGCGAAGCCCAGACAGAGCCTGGGTCGCTCGAGCTACCCAGTGGGTCGCTCGAGCGAGCCAGGCAGAACCTGGTCCGCTCGAGCGGCCCACTGGGTCGCTCGAGCGGACTGGGCTCTGTCCAGTCCGGCCCGTGGGGCGTTTTCTCCCCTTTTTTCCATCTTTTTTTATTCTTTTTTATTCCTAATCCTTCATACAAATTCCCTAGATCATTTGGGCCCTTCCTTGACCTTCCAAACTCATCAAATCCCCAACCATTAGCAATCTAATTAGCCAAACAAACACTTTTAAATCAAGCCTTTTTCCCTCCATTCTTTGAACACCAACTCTTAACACAAAGAAAGCAAAATTTTCAAATTAACTAAAGTGAAACCAAACCTCCAATACATTATAAGGCAATAGCATAAGAGGAAATCAACAAAACATTGCTTCATTTATTCAAAGTAAATCCATAAATCATGAGGAGATGAGAACTTAACCATGAAATGCCATGAAACCAAACAAGAGAAATGAAACCATCATACTAATTGAAAATTCCACTTGCCTCAAGCCACAATGAAAGCTAAGATGCTCTTCAAACCATGCTCTAGGGTCTCAAGCTCCCAAAATCACAAAACCCCCAAAATAGCTCATGAATAAACCCTAAAAATCAATACATTACAAATCTCAAAGAAAGTCTTTGCATATATGAGAAAAATACTCCAAAGGGTTTGGAAAACCAAGACCTCATGAAAAGAAAACCATTGCTAACCTTTGGGTGCTCAAACCAAGAAGAAATGCATGGAAAGGTGGTCTCTCCTAGCTCAAATCTCTTGCAAATGGGTTCTTTAGGAAGCTTGAATGGAGAAGAAGGAGATGGGAAGATCAAATCTCCCTTTAGCATCAAAGAACAAGAGATACATGAGGAGAGAGAAAGGGCTGGGAGAGAAAACCCTAACTCCCCTTTTTGTTGCAGGAAAATGAAGAATGGGAGAGGAGAACCCAATGGTGGTTTTATAGAACAAATGGGCTGGGCCCCATGGGCCCCCAATCTTCACAAGGCTGAAACTAACATTTGTGGGTCCCGGACGAAAACGACGAAGAAGACAAAAACGGTCAGCGAAATTTCTACTTTCCAAAAAGTATATTTTCCCCAATTTCTGAAATTTTCGAAATTCATGGACAGATTTAGTGAAAATGTCATTTTCGCCCATTTTCCTCGAAAAACGTGATTTCTGAGTATCAAATCAAAATGATCGAAACATGAAAGTTGTTAAACTTCATAAAATAAGTCAAAATACACCAAATCCAGAATTTTTAGAAATGAAAAGTAATTTCTCATAAAAAAAATACATATCGTATATACCGGGTCAAACCAAAGTCAACGGTCTCAAAATCTCCAAGGTTATGGAAAAGTCTAGTCACACTCAAAAACAAGGTCAAACTAAATCAAATCTTACTTAACAAGTTAAACCACGATTAAAACAATACTAAACAAAAGAACTGGGGTCGGGATCTTACATCCTCCCCCCCTTAGAACCCATTTGGTCCTCCAAATGGCTTAAACCAAATCAAAATCAAAAACCCAAAAGACAAACGAAGACACTGACACCCTACTCTGAACCTCGGCAACTGAGACATCCTCTTATCAAACTTGACGTTGAGATGCGCCTGCAAGCAACATTCTGATTCGGTTGAAGGCTTCACATTATTCCATGTATCTGTTCGAAAACATACTTCTCTGACTAAACTGGTGTCCAACACTCCTAAGTATCCTTGGTGTCATCTGTCATTCCTGCACTGAATCATTTCTTTTACTTATCTCATCAGTCACTGTCGGTCTAAGAAACTGCAAGTTCTGTCTCTTTCTATCAGTTTGGGATTCTATGCCTTAAATCCTTCAAAGCTATACACGATGCTCCCGATGCTTGTACGAAGATGTGATCGTAGACATGTTTCCTCTGAAATAATCTCTTCATCCTGAAAAATTCTAAAATTTCCATAAGTTCGTTCTAACTATGTTCCTCTAATGCATCATCAGCTTCTGGCCTCCAAATATGCCGACAATCTTTCTTTGTTCTGAATTCACAAACTCCAACTTCTACAGATGTACTGTCTCTGACTTGGTCTGCTACAACTCAGATGTCATACTGCTATGCACCAAATGTTAAACTGCCATAACCTGCTGAGTTGTTCTGTGTCAAGACTTCGCATGGCTTGCCTCTCCAGATTTCACTCTTCAAATCTCCTACCCTTGACCTGTAAAGCCGACCTTGGAAATCCAATCGGATATCAATCCCTGAAGAACTGAAACTGTCAATTCAAGTCTTGAATGATGTTGATTCTCTCGTAGATCCAACTTTATCTCTAGCTGAACCAATATATTTCCTGACATCCATCAACCCTTCAATTCGTACACTTCCAAGCTCCAATCATAAGCCAATACCACTCACTCCAATCAATGCAAAACAAATCTTAAAATTTTAAACATAGGGACTAAAATAATTACTTAGTTAAATCTCATCATTTTAAAACATAGTAGAAGCTGAACTTCCAAATTATCAAATAAAACTTAATAAAGAAAGTTTATTAAAGCTTGAACATGAAACAACATTATTCGTTTTGAAATTCATGTTTTCATAGCCCAACAAATCCTTGAAATACTCAACAACCTCAAATTAGGATTTTCAAAAATAAATCAAATTCATGTAGTATGACCATACATCAAATTTTATTGAAATCCATTTCCAACCAAACATATACAAATTTTTTGAAATCTTTAAGGTTTCGAAATGTAGATGTCAACATTTAAGAGAATTAAAACAAGAGCAAAATTTCAAGATCATTGTGTAACAATGTCTTAAGAAGATTAAATAAAAATTCAAAATACAAGACCTTATGAAAACAAAATCATGTGACTCATGAAAAGGAGTAGAATGACATGGTTATTTCAAAATTAGCCTTAAAGAAGAAACATAAATTCATTGTTTAAACACTACACGGATAAATCATAGACATTAAGGAAAACATAACAAAGATGAAAACATCATGAAAATCATTCTCACCAAGAAAAGAGACATCCAAACCACTGAGGTATTCCCTTGCATCCGCATGTTGTCTAATCCAATACCTTAAAAGTCGGTGAAATCCACAAGGTTTCCTCTACTGCCAAAAGTTATCTTGACCACAATGAACCATTCACTTGATATTATCTCTGAAGAACTACACTGGCTAAGCTGCAAGTCACGAGAATTCTTAACCAAAACTATGACAAGGCTCGTCGAATCCGGGAAATCCCTGAGTTTCTGGCACTAATTCCTAGTCTTACTAACTAAGATCACTTCTCCCTTCAAAGAATCAATAGCTAATACGCCTCTTGCAGTCTTTCATCTTGGAAAGTTGGTCTGAGTTCCCCCAAAAATCCACATTTACTCACCTTGGTACGCTGCATGACGATCCTTGATTAGCTGAAAGGGGATCTTCAACTACTGCTCGAGTCCAACTCTGACGGGAAAACACACAAGTCTTCTCTCAATAATCACATTGAAGATGCCGAAGGCTGAAAGTCTGCTGATGTTCTCCGAAAACAACATACCAAGTCCAGAGGGTTCTCAGTCTCTGACACAAGCACAGACAAAAGACACTGAACAAGAGTATGGAGACTTTAAATTCTCCACCACTAAGGAGGAAATTTGGTCATCCAAATCTCCTAACAACAAAACTACAAGAAAAGACAAACAAAGTCTCCCGAACTGAAAGAAAAGCCGACTCAAATCCAAAGAAACAAAGACACGAGAAAACAAATCGACACAATCTAACGAATCCTCACCACACGTCTTAATGTCTCTAGAGTATTTTATTTCCTAGAAACTAACCAGCTCTGATACCAAACCTGTCACGCCCCGAAATCGGGCCCTGCAGTGATCCGACCTCGGGGTGCGAAATTTTGGGATAAATTGAAACTTTTTGTTATAGTTCCCAAGATCCGCGTGAATGAGGATAAACAAATTCCATCACGATCAGAGTATATTTTTCGCGGAAGCTAAACATGGTGTTACGACCCGGAATCCGTGGCCATCGGGTTCCGTGTCGCACGCAACCAATTCCATAAAGCCATCATATAAGCAGACTGGCATAAATCATATATCAGAACACACTGAGCTGGTAGTAACAAGACTAATTAATTCCCACATGTTCAAATTACAATTAACAAATGTCTTAATTACAAACCCAAAGAAAAAGGCTACAAAGCCATACAAAAATAACCAACTAAACAGAACTACTACCCCAAAGATTTGATACGAACTCCGGTGCCAAACTTGACATCTAGATGATATCAATGGACAGCCTCTCACGTCAGACCGGCGGTCCCACCGCCTCCTCCGATCAAACACCTAAAAACAGAAAGAGAAGAAACTGGCACCAAACAAACAGGGTCAGACACGACGGTCTGGCAAGCAAATAATCAAGTAATATGAAATAAAAGAACATACATAAAACCTGACTAAATCATCGTAAAACCAAATATAGAGTCTAAACAATAATAACAATAAATCGCGAGAAAACGATCGAAAGACCGAACATAAGTATCAAAGCAATAAAAGAACAATCTCAGAAGTACGAATGTCTCGAAAGATAGTAGCCCGCATAAAGCATTTAATGGTTGGAAATACCTTTCAAATCCTGAATAATAGCGACAATATGATAAATGATTGATACCGTATACATTAACCAAATCAAAACATAAAAAGCATAACCCACAAGAATCATAAAATAAAGTAATATGCAGATAAAACCTTGGCGACCACAAATAGCTAAATCCTCCTATTACCGAAGTAATAAGAGCAGACAGAAACGTAGCCACTGAACGTGGTACTAGAAATAGGATCAGAACCGTAGCCATACAAATGGGACCGGCAGATCAGAAATCAAAACCGTAGCCATACAAATGGGACCGGCAGATAAAACCGTTGCCATGGTCAGTACAGACAGAATCCAAGCTGCAGCTGGCGGACAAATTAAAGATCCCAAGCCGGGTGATCAGCCCGACAAGGTGACCTAAGCCTAGTGGTGCCTTTAGTTTTCAAAACTCGAACCGATACGAATCAAACCATAATACTAATCCCTTTGGCTCAGGGGCTCACACCACATAGCTCTGGCCCCGTCTTGCCTCGAGGTTTTCTTTTCGAAATCATAGCCTCTTTGGCTCATGGGCTCGCACTACAAAGCTCTGGCCCCGTCTTGCCTCGAGGTTTTTATTTTCAAATACTAGCCTTATCAAAACAATAGTCTCATCGAAGAAATCCCGAATGTGACGAACATGCTCCAATCTATTTTCAAATCGAATCGGAGAAAACATACGAATATCCATGGTAAACCGTTCAAATACACATCAAAGTGATTTGTATAAAATCATACGATCAACCCTTTCGAACATGGGAAACCACATGATTTTATAACAAATCACCGATGCTATTTGAATTAGTTTACCCAAGAATACAAATACAAATACAAATACAAATACATGTTCTGACTTGAAATGGAATGGATAGTGGAGAATGACTTAAGGCCTTGCCAAGGAACCATCTCAATGCACATTTAACCTTTAAACATTGATTAATAAAAAAGTGCGTTTGATGCCAATGAAAATCCATAATATTTAAATGATAAAGTGCGCATTGAGACTCAGACGATTCCCGGGTAATTCCACATACATTCATTCTCACAATGATCCCATTCCCATTTCACAAACTTTCCAAGTATTACAAGAAATCCCAAATCTTTTTAAGACAGGACCATAGTTGGCCTTAAACCGGGCCCAAAACAGTCTACTCATTTAACCCAAAACAGCCCTTTAAACATGGCTCAAAACAATCCTTAAAACAGTCCAAAAACTAAGCTTGAATGGACCACAAAACAAACCTTAAAAACAGCCCAAAACTAATCCTTTAATGGTCCAAGAAACAAGTTCTAAAACAAGCCCAAAACTACACCTTGAATGGCCTACAAAACAGGTCTTAAATCAGCCCCAAAACTAACCTGAACCAGGCCCACAAAACAGACTTTAAATCAGCTCAAAACCAACCTGAACCAGGCCCACAAAACATATCTTAAAGCAGCCCTTAAAAACTAACTTTGAATGGCCCACAACACAGATTTTAAAACAGCCCAAAACTCAACCTTTATTGGCCCACAAAACAAACTTTAAATCAGCCCAAAACTAACTTTGAACAGGCCCACAAAACAGGTTTTAAATCAACCCAAAACTAACTTTGAACAGGCCCACAAAACAGGTTTTAAATCAGCCCAAAACTAACTTTGAACAGGCCCACAAAACAGGTTTTAAATCAGCCCAAAACTAACTTTGAACAGGCCCACAAAACAGGTTTTAAATCAGCCCAAAACTAACTTTGAACAGGCCCACAAAACATGGCTTAAAACAGTCCAATATCAGGCCCTAAACTGACCCAATATCAGGTCTTGAAATGGCCTAAAAACTGACTTGAATGGTCCAAGAAATAGGCCCAAAGAAACCACAAGAACAGGCCCAAAAACTGTCTTAAAACGGGCCCAGAATTCCACCTGAAACAGGCCCCCAGGCTGGGCTGGGCTCGCTCGAGCGAACCCAGGCCCGCTCGAGCGAAGCCCAGACAGAGCCTGGGTCGCTCGAGCTACCCAGTGGGTCGCTCGAGCGAGCCAGGCAGAACCTGGTCCGCTCGAGCGGCCCACTGGGTCGCTCGAGCGGACTGGGCTCTGTCCAGTCCGGCCCGTGGGGCGTTTTCTCCCCTTTTTTCCATCTTTTTTTATTCTTTTTTATTCCTAATCCTTCGTACAAATTCCCTAGATCATTTGGGCCCTTCCTTGACCTTCCAAACTCATCAAATCCCCAACCATTAGCAATCTAATTAGCCAAACAAACACTTTTAAATCAAGCCTTTTTCCCTCCATTCTTTGAACACCAACTCTTAACACAAAGAAAGCAAAATTTTCAAATTAACTAAAGTGAAACCAAACCTCCAATACATTATAAGGCAATAGCATAAGAGGAAATCAACAAAACATTGCTTCATTTATTCAAAGTAAATCCATAAATCATGAGGAGATGAGAACTTAACCATGAAATGCCATGAAACCAAACAAGAGAAATGAAACCATCATACTAATTGAAAATTCCACTTGCCTCAAGCCACAATGAAAGCTAAGATGCTCTTCAAACCATGCTCTAGGGTCTCAAGCTCCCAAAATCACAAAACCCCCAAAATAGCTCATGAATAAACCCTAAAAATCAATACATTACAAATCTCAAAGAAAGTCTTTGCATATATGAGAAAAATACTCCAAAGGGTTTGGAAAACCAAGACCTCATGAAAAGAAAACCATTGCTAACCTTTGGGTGCTCAAACCAAGAAGAAATGCATGGAAAGGTGGTCTCTCCTAGCTCAAATCTCTTGCAAATGGGTTCTTTAGGAAGCTTGAATGGAGAAGAAGGAGATGGGAAGATCAAATCTCCCTTTAGCATCAAAGAACAAGAGATACATGAGGAGAGAGAAAGGGCTGGGAGAGAAAACCCTAACTCCCCTTTTTGTTGCAGGAAAATGAAGAATGGGAGAGGAGAACCCAATGGTGGTTTTATAGAACAAATGGGCTGGGCCCCATGGGCCCCCAATCTTCACAAGGCCGGAACCTCAGGCATCGCCATAGGATCCGTCATCACCTCGTCGGTCGGAACCTCAGGCATCGCCAAGTTTTCTCCTTCTGCTAAAAAAGAAGAAGAGAAAAGCATAAGTCAAAAGCAAATCAGAATATGGAAAAATCCCATGAAACGAACGGAAAGAGAAAGATGAATAATCATACCATCACCGACGGTCTCTTTTTCTCGGCTCCTCTTTTCTGGAGGCTCGTCAGCATTCCCTGACACCTCCTCATTGATAGTAAGAGGGACTTCCATATCAGAAGAGTCTTCGTGTTGCTCCTTGCTGCGATGCTGACTCCTCTTCATCTTACCTCTATGGGCTCGCTTCCTAGAAGAACCTGCCCCACTGTCAGAGTCAGGTCTCTCACTTGACTCCTCGTTGGATGGTCTACCCTTATCAGTAGACTCCACGGAAGCTCGCCTCTGTGCCACTTGCATCAAACGTCAAGCTCAACTTCCTCCTATTCTAGCTGATCTAAAGCCTCACCAAGTATTTCTCGAATAGCTTCAGAACCAATGATGCCCTGGTCACCGAGAAAGCTTATCTTATGCTTCTCTCCAGAAAGAAAGGCCCAAACTTCCTCTCGCCGGACGCCATCCGACTTTTGAAGGCCTTTTCCAGACGACAGCTTCACATCAAGCTCCTTCTTGGAAAGCCCCCTATATGCTGAAAAGCTCTCCGCGAACCACTTCGCGAAGCCGACAATCCGGGAAGTCGGCAACACAGGATAGGAAATCATGGATGTAGTGTCTTCAGCACTATAGAAAGCCCATGCGTTTCTCCCATCCTGTAAACCTCCAAAGCACCTCACCATGCTTGAAGACGCTCCAACAACGCCTTGAGAAAAGCCCAACTGTAGAGCAAAGCGTGAAGGTACATACGGTTGGATGTCGATGAAAAGATGTCTACGGAACACCATCGTGCCGACACGTATGCTGAAAAGCCACTCCTTCTCTGCATTTGTCAAGGAGTAATGCCTTCTCGACCCTGCCCTCGTAGAGTCTCGGGAGACACCAAAGTCAGAAGCCTTCTTCTGCAACTTCGGAGAAAGCTTCACTGAAGACTGCCCTATCTCGATGTCCCTGAACCGTCGGATCGTCATGCGGGCAAACAAAAGTGATTCGGACACGGCTTTCCCCTTAACCAGTCGAATCATCAGAGGATTATCATCATGTGCAGCACCCAGCCGATGGAAGCCAGGACAGTGGTATACATACCATGAATAGAAAATATGGGCTGAAAATACCCTGTTCATAGGAAGCCTAAGCCGAACCAAGAAAGCAGCAGCCTGCAGTTCGGTGCACAAGTAGGAGTAAAGAGCTGGCACTAAAGCAAGCCGCTCTCCAAACGCCATCTGACAAGCCGGAAATATACAATGCGGCCTGATGTGCGTTCCATCTCCTCCAACAAAAATAGCCTCACCTAGCCAATAAGTGAGGAAAATAGCGAGATCTCTCCGCAGTACAATGTCAGAACAAATGGCTCTGTACTTGTGAAGAAACCCCTCAACTCTTCTTGCATAGTTGAAGTCTTCTTCGAACCTGGATCCTGAGCTCTGGCTTCCCGTCGTGCCATCAGAAGACTCCTTACTGTCAAAAAAGTTGGGGAACGAAGAGCCAGAACTCTTCCAACTGCCGGATCTAACTTTCGAGCCCTCATTCTCCTTCAAAAAATCATAGAAGGCGAGAATCTAAAAGTACAGAAGCCTGAACTCCTACGACTGCTCCTCCAGGACGCTGTCGATCAGCATGAACTCTTCATAGAGTTTGCCAAGGATAGGCAATCCAATAATGGCACTCAACTCCTTCAAAGAAAAACCAATCTCACTATTTGTGACAACGAAGGTATTGGTTTGTGGAAGGAATGACTCCAACATTGCCATGAAGGCCTGGTCAGAAAAGATCACTGTCTCCCTAAAGGCGCGACCGCATCAAAAATCCCGGCTTCCTTCAAAACGGCCCCACCAATTAGCAGGACGCGATCAGTCCACGACTTCCACTCGGAGTCAGCACCGAAATGGCCACGAAGTCGAAAAAGGCTTCACCCAATTGCTGCCGCCACCGCTAAAAATACCAAGGCCCACCGGTCCCAAAGCGACCGACGGATAATCAGAGCCCTGGTAGCCGCTAGCCGGCATCAATATATCCATATCGGCAGGCGACTTATCCGTATATCCAGGAGAACCGCCAACAAAAACCCCGGTCTTGATTATATTTGTCCTCTTCACCCTGCTTGGAGGATCTTCCCTCTTAGAGCACGTGGGAGAAAGGCTCATGATCGAGATAGTACGATCAAACGTCGACCGGATAATAATAGTTCTCTCCTCACCATCAGCTGTGTAAGAGAATTGAAAAAATCTCCTCTGGTATGTCACGTCGTCCGGGACTGCATCACCAAAGAAGAAGGTAGGCTTGGGCAACACCCTCTGATCGTTCATTACCCAAGGACGGTTGATTACCATGATCTGATAAAACTCTTCACTCTTGAGAGCGAGCAGTCGTTGCCTCATCTCATCTCTGTTGAGAAAGTCACACTCTTCCAGGTTTCTCTCAACATACTGGACCTTCTCCCAGGCCTGCTGAACGGCCGGATTAGAAGAACTAGCAGATCGATGAGGTACGCTTGCAGCAGGCTCTTTACCCTTGTTCGTTCTGGAGGAATGACCTGCAAAGGTTGGAAAAGAAAAAGATCATCATCAAAATGACAGAATTTCACTAAAAAAAATCTGGCGAAATTTTGACTTGACTCCGGGGCAACTCCGAAGAAAAAGGAAATACCCCGAAACAAATAGAAAGCTTGAAGATGGGCTCAACATTGTTGCGAGCTCTGAAACTCCAAACTTTTGAAACCTCAAAGTCTCCACAAAATCAGGAAGAGCTGAACATCACTACGAGCTCCAAAATTTCCAAATTTGCAAAAACTTTCAGGTATGCTATCACATCTTGCTACCAATTTTATTTACAAAAAATGCATGCATGAACATCTTGGTTTGCAAAAAAAAAAATGCATTATCATGATGAGCAAAAAAAAAATGAAGAAAAAGAAACTTTCTAAAAAAAAAAAGGAGCTGGCCCACAGGCCACGTACGGCCCACAAAAGAAACAAAAAAAAAACGTGCAAAAAAAAGAGAAAAAAAAACACGTGTAAAAAAGAGAGAAAAAAAACACGTGTAAAAAAAGAGAAAAAGAAAACACGTGGAAAAGAAAAGAAAAGAAAAGAAAAGAAACAAAAAAGAGAAAATAACTTTTTTTACCATCCTATTTTCTAAAAAGAAGTTTTCTTGAGAAAGAAAAACTTACTTGAAGCCATGGATGGAGAAGAAGAAGAAGAGCTTTAAGATCCTTGAAGAAGAAAAACACTTGGTCTTGGAGCACTCTTGAGATTGCTGCAAAAAAAAGCAATAAGAGCAAGAGATCCAACCTCCCCTTGCTTTTATAGAAGAGAGCAACCCAAAGAAGGAAACAAGAAAGAGGTAAGTGTTACTAATTAGTAACCTTACCAAAAGAAAAAAATTAGAAAGATTCTTTCCCAAAAGAAAGATATCTTGAAGGATTCTTTCCCAAAAGAAAGATATCTTGAGGGATTCTCTCCCAGAGAAAGATATCTTGAGATATTTTCTCCCAAAATAAAGGGAACATGAGAGATTCTCTCCAAATAAAGATATTCTTAGATATTCTCTATCCAAAGGAGATATTTTTAGATTTTCTTTATAAAAATGACACCGTATGAGATCTAAGCCATTTCAAAAGCTTAAGGTCCCATGGGTTGGCCCATACGGCTAGGTTTGACCACCTAGGCACTAAAAAAAATAAATAAAGAAAATTGGGCTTTTAGTCGAAGAGAAATCCCTATTACCAAGAGCATACAAAAACGGTTCCATGCCTGTTTTGAGTTGTTTGGACCATACAAAAAAAAAAAAAAAATTTCAAGTCCCACGAGCTTCCAAAAATCAAACCATCCAGCCTCATATACCAAATTGAGCCAAAATCTTGAAATTGACATTCCACAGCAATCCAAAGCAAATCCTGGTCCTCTAACTTGCCACATACAGCTTGTTAGGTCATAAGACCAAAACCAAAAATCAAAACCTGATTCCCTAACTTGCCACATACAGCCTGTTAGGTCACAAGATCAAAACCAAAATCGACCCCCCAACATTGCACATACAGCTTGTTGGGTCACACGGTCAAAATCAAACCCGACCCCTTAACCTGCCACATACAACTTGTTAGGTCACAAGGTCAAAAGCAAAAACCCAAATCCACATCCCTGATGTCATCTTGAAAACTTTACCTGGAGATGGTACGTGATCCCTTTCATTGCCATAAAATTCCCATAGAAGCTCAAAAGGTTATAATACCAAAAGAAAGACTGCTAAAAAACTCTTGGTCAAGTCACAAGCTCTCCTTCAAAAATCTCTTCGAGGCAAATCGACTACAACAGTTAAGCAACCCGTCGCTATACCTCGAGGGGGCATTTGTTGGCACAAAAAAAAATGTGTGTCACTTTGCCTCTTCAACATCAAGAGAACTACATGAAGTCGCGGCCTGCTATAAATAGATAATGCTATTTCCAAAAATCAAATCTTGTCAGAATCAAACAAAAACTGCAAAATTCTTCAAGACAGCCAAAAGAGGAGTACAAAAGAAGTTTCGGGCCATTTCAAAATCATTTGGCCTAACTTCGCTTCTCCGATAGCTGAACAGGAGCTCCCGGTGACGACAGTATCGAAGACACCAAATCTTCGATTAGAGCCTATGGATGATCTCAAAATACGTCCAAAAGGCTCCACGTCAAGTTCCGAGTCAAACCGACAACGTTTGACCCTACATCAACCCTCGAACAGCTAAATCAAGCCTCTCGGCGGCGAGAACCACCGAGGCCATCACTCATAAGACAGAGCACATGGCTGGCTTCAAGAGGCTTACAAAGGGCTACACGTCAAGTTTAAGGTCATTTTGATAATATTTGACCCTACTTTGACTCTCGAAAGCCAAATCAGGCCTCTCGGTGGCGAAGCTCCCTGGGACCATGGTTTCCAAGACAGAGCATGTGGATCATCTTAAAATGACTCCAATAGGTTCCCTATCAAATTTCAAGTCAATCGGACATCGGTTGATCGCACATCAAGGCATGACATCTTCCTCGCGAAAAAATCAAGTCTACTGGCAATAGGACCCATACGGCTTCAAAATCTCAAATAAAAGCCCATGGTTGGTCTTATTTATTGCTCAGGAGGCTTCACCTCAAATTTCAAGTCATTCCGACATCGTTTGACCCAGTTTCAGCTTCTGACGAAAAATCGGTAGCTCTACGCGACAAAGTCTTGGACTTTCTCGGAAAATTGGAAACTTTGCACTCCAAAAAGTAAGGATTCTCGTCATGTTTTCTATGGGGAAATTAGGCCAATAAATGTGCAAAAATGTCAGGAAAAACACAGAAGAAAAAAGAATGAAAAAATACCGCAAAACGGGGACCAAAGGGGAAAATTCCCCCCAGGGTCGCAGACCCCCGCAACCCTAGCCCAAGGTTGCAGACCCCTGCGACCCTGGCCCAGGGTCGCTGACGACCATGGATCCCCGGGTCGCCGGGTTCGCCCCGGAAGGCCGATTTTCCATCGTTTTTTCGGGATTCGAAGCTTCCAACTCCTGGGATTTCCCAAAATTCATACTTTTGAGGCACCAAATCCTTCGACATCCGTCAAATTCACGGATCATTCGTCAAGAGTATCAAAATCAACATTGATCACTAACCGGTCAACCAAAAAGTGTGCTTTCTACCTGATCGATCGAGAAATCGACAGGACAGATGACACCGACCCACTGTTGACAATCAATGCCTGAAGTTACGTGGTCATCCGATGTCAATCTATATGAAGATCCATCAATGATCATCGCCAGAAGAATCCCAAAGAATGCGGCACGGCCAGCGACTCTTCAACTACTCGGCGACCACTTAATGCGATTAATTGACTAGCTTTATTGCAATCATTAATTCATTTTTTTGGACGGCCCAATCAGAAGCAAGCATCCAGGAGTTACAAGTCAATTGATTCATGGCATTTAAACCATGAAACTCCTCCCATGCCCAGGGAACATTCCCTCTCTTAACCAAATCCTTAGTTTAAGAACTGCATTATCCCCACTTCTTTTCTTGCAACTCCTCCCGATTCTTCTCCTTCCTCCTGTTTCAACTTCCTAAGCAGTTGCAAATGTTGGATCTGATCATCGGAATTGCGATCAGAGACTACATCATTCTCCGCTCAACGTTTTCATCTCAGGTAACCATCTCCTCAAACCTTTAGGAGTAAATATGCACTTTAAGGATATCTTCCATTTCCTTCCAATAGTAGGTTTTGGATAGGAATGCCATTGGTCTATTCGTTGTAGCATTTGTCTCTCATTTTCTATGTCAGATCGGTGATAGGCTTGTGTTCGTGCGACGTGGGGATCTTAGGTTGTGTTTGGTTTAGGAACCCTACTGTATTTTCCACCAACTCCGAATCAAGGCAAGTACATTGTTGTAATTTGTGATTGAATATGTGTTTAGTCTTTGATTCTTGTTATTGTGAATATAGATTCATTTAAATGCCCATTTTAAATGCTAAAGGTGGATTAGGGATTCTTTATTGGATTTTGGGTTATTTCGTGTTTGGGTTGTTAGCGCCAAAAATGCCACTTTGCCTCTTCAACATAAAAAAAAGCTACATGAAGTTGCGCGATGCTACTTCTAAAAAAAAATCAAATCTTGTCAGAATCAAACAGAAACTGCAAGATTCTTCAAGACAGCCAAAAGAGGAGTACACAAGAAGTTTCGAGCCATTTCAAAATCATTTGGCCTAACTTCATTCGCTTCTCCGATAGCAGAACAAGAGCTCTCGGCGGCGACAGCATCGGAGACACCAAATCTTCAATCAGAGCCGATGGATAGTCTCAAAATAGATCCAAAAGGCTCCACGTCAAGTTCCGAGTTAAACCGACAACGTTTGACCCTCCATCGAACAGCTAAATCAAGCCTCTCAGTGACGAGACCCACCGAAGCCATCACTCATCAAAAAGAGCACATGGACGGCTTCAAGATGCTTACAAAGGGCTACACGTCAAGTTTCAGGTCATTTCGATAACATTTGACCATACTTTGACTCTCAGAATCCAAATCAGGCCTATCGAGGGCGAAGCTCCCCCAAACCATGGATTCCAAGACAGAGCTTGTGGTTCATCTTAAAATGACTCCAATAGATTCCTTGTCTAATTTCAAGTCAATTGGACATCGGTTGACCGCACATCAAGCCGCGACATCTTCCTCGCGATAAAATCAAGTCGATTGGCGACAGGACCCATACGGCTTCAAAACTCAAATAAAAGCCTATGGTTGGTCTTATTTATTGCTCAAGAGGCTTCACCTCAAATTTTAGGTCATTCCGACATCGTTTGACCCAGTTTCAGTTTCTGACGGAAAATCGACAACTCGATACGACAAAGTCTTCGACTTTCCTGGAAAATTGGAAACTTTGCACTCCAAAAAGCAAGGATTCTCGTCAAGCTTTCTACAGGGAAATTAGGCCAATAAATGTGAAAAAATGTCAGGAAAAATACAGAAGAAAAACGAATGGAAAAATACCTCAAAACGGGGACCAAAGGGGAAAATTCCCCCCATGGTCGCAAACCCCTGCGACCCTGGCCTTGGGTCGCCGGCGACCATGGATCCCTGGGTCACCGGGTTCGCCCCGGAAGGCCCGTTTTCCATAATTTTTTGGCAATTCGAAGCTTCCAACTCCTTGAATTTTCCAAAATTCATACTTTTGAGGCACCAAATCCTTCGACATCCGTCAAAATCACGGGTCAATCATCAAGAGTATCAAAATTAACATTGTTCACCAACCGGCCAACCAAAAAGTGTGCTTTCTACCCGATCGATCGAGAAATCGACAGGACAGATGGCACCGACCCGCTGTTGACAATCAATGCTTGAAGTTACGTGGTCATCCAATGTCGATTTATATGAAGATCCATCAATGATCATCGCCAAAAGAATCCCAAAAGACGCGACACGGCCCGCGACTCTTCAACTGCTTAGCGACCACTTAATGCGATTAATTGACTAGCTTTATTGCACTCATTAATTCATTTCTTTGGACGGCCCAATCAGAAGCAAGCATCCAGGAGTTACAAGTCAATTGATTCGTGGCATTTAAACCATGAAACTCCTCCCATCATGGTGATTAAAGGCGACTAAATGCCCTCAATCTCCACCGGCTAATCAGAAGCCAAGAAAAAGGAGTTACAAAATAAAGAAATAAATCTTGTAACTCCTCCTTTATGTAGCTTTATTGACAATTAAAGCTCATAAATGCTCCTAAAAGGCTACTTAAAAGCCTATAAATAGGAGAGCACTCCAAAGCATTCCAGGGAGAGATCAGAAAACATTTCCACAAATCACAGATCAGAAAAAAGCACAAAAAATTCAGAGAAAGAAAGAGATAAAACTCTGCGAAAGTTCTGCATCGGCCACTGCTAAAAGGTATCGAAAGTCCCTTGGGAGGCACCCCCCAAGGTCCTTGGGGCCTTCTCCTTTTGCCTCCAATGGCTTAGATGTGACTTTTTAGCCCGTCTACTTAGCTTTTTATTGGACATAGGAGCTCCTCTTGGTCTTTGTCCCCTAAAAATCCGAGCTTATAGCAAAGCCAAGCGAATCAAGAACATCCTCTGTTCTCATTTGCATGGATGATGGCAAAGTCCACACATGGCTTGCGACCATCAATCTGAACGAGTCCCCCACAATCTCCTGAGAAGTTAGATCCTCATTTTCTTGATTTTCACTGTATTTTGTATTTTTCCAAAAGAGATAAAAATCACAACTCCTGTCTTTCATTATTGATAAGAATTGTAAATCGGCTATAAACGCCAAAATCGGCTATAAACGCCAAAAATCGCCTTTAACGATAAATCAAGAAGATGTCCCTTTTCTTAAATATATGTGCAATGGAAAACTTAAAAGAAGTTGATTTCGTTTTTACTTGCGAAGGTTGATCTCCGGATCACTACCTGTAATCTCAAGTAAAATAGAAAATCTGGACACCCACACACAAAAAAAATGTTGATGGGTGCTTTGCCACCAGTCACGAAAGGGTCGTACCCCACGGACTCTCACGTCCGCCGACCTCAGTAGAACAGTGCGCAGACGCGCGGTCCATCAAGCTGGCATACCCGGTGGGACTCGTTCATTTGAGAACACGATGCTTGGAAATGAAATATTTGCATACCATATTCTTGCTCTATGCTTATACTTCTTTTATGGATTCCTTGGATACTTTCTAGTTGGTGGCCTATGTTGGATTTCGTATCTAGAAAAAATGAGATGGGATTTTTTGGAAATTTCTAATTCTTTGAATTTATTTCCACTCTTTCTCTTAAAAAAAAAACAATCAAATTTCTTAGTTTGGATTCAAAATTGAGAAACTTTGATCCTCTCCTTTCGTTCGTGTGCTCGTAGAAATTGTTGAGCCTGTTCGAATTAGGATTTGGGCCATCGTTTCTCTTCGATGAGTTCATTAGAGATCTTAAAAAATGAAAAAAATCAGATTTCTCATTTTTGGATTCAAAATTAAGAAACTTTGATCCTTTTCTTCTCGGGCACTGGTGCTTGCAGAAATGTTGAGCCTGTGACGAATCGGGGATTGGGCCATCATTTCTCTTCGATGAGTCTATTCGGGGTCTCAAAAAAAAAAATTAGATTTCTCATTTTGGATTCAAAATTAAGAAACTTTGATCCTTTCCTTTCGTCTGTGTGCTCGCAGAAATTATTGATCCTGTTCGAATTAGGATTTGGGCCATCGTTTCTCTTCGATGAGTTCATTTGGGATTAAAAAAAAAAGGCATAGGCCACTAAGGTTAAACCAATTGCATTCTTTGATCACGGTTTATTAAAAAAAAAGCCTTGTCTAGAGTGTGGAGACAGCTTGACTGTTCTAGGCAAGGGTCCTCCAAACGGGTTCATTAAGTAATCCTACCCTTACCTGGGGGCAATTCTATCAATCGAGATTTCATAAGACTGGGTTAGGAGGCCTATGTGTACTCTCTCATCTTTTAAATAAAAACTTTTAAGATAAAAAAAATTCAAATTAAAATTTTTTAAATAAAAGTTTTAAAATAATAAATAAAAAATAAAAATAAAAAGATTTTTTAAAAAAATATTAGAAATAAAAAATAAAAAATAAAAAAAGAGATTTAAAAAAAAAAATTAAAAAAAACTTTTCAAAAAAAAATCTTCAAAAAAAAAACTTTCGTCATTTTTGGGTTCAGATCGGAGAAATTTTGCTCTCCTCCCTTCTGATCACTAGCGCTCGCGAAAATCGTTGAGCCCGTGTTCAGATTGGAATGCCTTTTTCTTTCTTTGATGAACCCGATCTTGGCCTTTCAAAAAAAATCTCGTCATTTTTGGGTTCAGATCCGAGAAATTATGGTTCTTTCCCTTCTAGGTACTGGCGCTCACGGAAATCGTTGAGCCGTATTTGGATCGGAATACCATTTGCACTTTTGATGAATCCAATCTTGACCTTTCAAAATAGAGAATCTCATCTCATGGATGCGGTCTCGAAACATTTGTGCCTAGCAATACTGGTACGCCCTTTCAGGGTCTACTGTATTCGCGACCGGCACATTTGTAACTCCAACCTTATATTCTTCTTACCTCGAGCAAGCTCTGCTTCTCAATAAGTTGAATTTAAGTTCACAATTGCTTCTAGCAGTCACTGGGATGCTCGTTCTGGGCTCACCATACTGGCGATCAAAATAATTATACCATCTATGGCTTTTTTGCCTTCTTCATGTTGCTTGGGTCATGTCCCTCTAGCGATTTGAAAAGACAAAACCATAGAATCTCTCATTTATGATCATTATATTCTTGTGATTACTAATGGATGTGTCTTGTTTCAGAAAATTTCAAAACTAACAATGGCAGCTTCCTTGACCATTACCTTTAATGAGAACACGCACCAACTCATGCTTCAACAGAAGCAAACCATGCGCACCCCCAATGTGTCACTACCATGACACCAAAGGCGAGCACCAAAAAGCCCGAAGTCCGCGGCACCCTCACGAAGCCTCGACCCACAAACAATTAGGTCTATCCCAAGACTTGGTCAACAAGACCTTCACCAAAACAAAGAAGGTCCCAAACATCCACCAAGCCAGCATACCTGGCCCCGTTCAAGGAGAAGCAGTTCTACCCTCTTTCCTACATGAAAGAGGAGAGACCCATCTCCAACCCGACTCCCAAGTCAACCTAGCATGAGTCGGCTTGTTCCTACAAGCCCAAAATCAGATCATGCATCACTAGGCCTCTGCAAGCACCTGCCAAGGCCTACAATCCTTCGGTTCGACCCTTCATCTCTACAGGGGCCGAACTCGAAAAATTCAAAGCTTCGCTGAAACAGGCGAAGAACCGGGTTCGCATCCTTTTCTTGCCAAGCTACAAAGAAGATAGGCCTGGCTGCTGCACCCGAGGGAGCACATCCTTCATTGTCAAAGCCTAGCCAGAGCCGACCAAAGCTCAAATTGCTCGTCGTATACGCCGCCGCGCGTCATATCGACAAAAGAGACTAGTGAAGCAAAAGACCCAGCCTCCTACACTTCAAGTCTCTCACAAATGGGTCAAAAATGAAAGACCTGACCAAGTTGCTAATGTCCATATGGTAGGAAAAACCAGAAGACGCCAAAAGTCAGCAACAAAAATCCATGTCCGACGTCCGGTGACCCGCAGCGTCTCCTGGACAATAAGACATTCAGAAGAATCCCCTGCTCCTTCAAGCCAAGGACGATAGAGTGATCCTCCCTCGAATTCTTCATCAAAAAGAATGAGCCCCAGCTCAGTCACCAGGACTGTTTCTTCGTTTGAATCCAGAGGGATGAACGTCCTGGCTACAAATCTTGAGCCACCACCTTGCAATCCACCTCAAGATGATGCGCTCACATGCATCCAGCAGTTGGAACAAGGCCAAAAGAGGATTGAAACTCTGATGGAAAACCTTATCCTCGCCTTCCAAAATCAGGCGAACAATGAACCTCCTCCGAATCATCAAGATGATGGGGTAAAAGAAGAAAAAAATGAGTCACGCGTCCTCACCAAAAAGGACGTAGATAGTATCCTCGCAAAAGCAAAAAAAGAGGATATACTCAAGGAGCATGGGATCAAGCCACCATATCTCTTATGGATGGACTCGGTCCCATTCCCTACAAAATTCATGCATCCTACTCTCCAAACATATACGTCGCTAGTCACCATATCCCTGATGTACTGCCACAAGCGTCGCTAGTCGACTTCTGCCGAAACAACATGAGAGCTAGAATCCGCTCTATGATCATCGGCAACAAATCAAAGAACCTGGGAGAACTCCTAGAAGCTTCCATGGAAGCTGAAATGATGATTAAAGACCTCAACAGTCAGAAATCATCAAGGAAAGAGCCAATCGCCATTGCAACCTCTAAAATAAAGAAAAAGAGGTCCTCAATGTGAAACCAAGTCAGCTCCTCAGCCACCAAAGTAAGCTGAAAACAAAGCTGCTGGTAAGAGACCTGAACTCTTAGATGCCTTCAAAGAGGGAGTAGAAAAGAAATACCCATTCGATGAAGATGTTGATGAAATCTTCGGGGCTCTCGTGGCAAATGGCAAGCTCACCTTGCCTGAACCTAAAAGACTGGGAGATGTTGGCAAAACCAACGATCCTCGGTACTGTCTATACCACCAGATGATCTCGTATCCTCTCAATCAATGCTTCGTTGTGAGAGAGAAAATAAACGAGATGTGGAAAAACGGAGTCATCCCTTTGACAAAAACTATGGGTCTGCCTCCGTCAACATGGTGTCATGTGGACAAACATCAAAATCACCGAAGAAGAAGATCACTACTTCCTTCAAGGTGATAAACACAATCCAAGCGTCCGAAGAACTGGTTCCTTACCCGACACAAGATGGACAACCCATATGGGTACATCCCAATCTCCTGGAAGATGAAAGTTGGGAGGTCGTGAAAACAAAGCCTATAGTTCAACAGTGAAAGCAGGCTATGAAACATCTCCTCAAGCTCAAACGGCAAGAGAAGACCTAGCCAAAACAAGAAGTCAAAGAAAAGGCAGAGGCCTCCTCTACCGCTTCACTGGAGGCAATGAAAAGGTCCCTTCCAAAGACTTCAAAGGGGGTTAAGAAAACTCACTCTCAGTGATTTCATGCCACCTCAATTCAAAGAAAAAGCCACGCAGGGGCATCATACTCTTGCAATTCGGTAGTTGGATTCTCCATTGATGGATACGAGTCCAGCGACACCGACGATGGATTCGAATCCAACTACACCGACGAGTGGGAGGAATCCCTTGAAACAGGAGAATATCTCTCCGATAAAGAATGGGTTCCTGAAACTCACCTTATGCCAGTAATCTGGTAGAACCCTTTACATCCACAAGGATCCTGGTTTGATGATGAAGAAGACCAAGAGGCTGCACAAGAAAATGCTGTTGAGCCAACAACCATCATTGCTCCAGTAGAAATCAACCATGTTGAACCATGAAGAGCAGACGAAGAAGAAGGTTTGGCTCCCATGCCTGATCCTGAAGATATGCAAATATCTTGCAGCATCTCGCTC
Organism: Litsea cubeba; assembly: GCA_012931725.1. Taxonomy (NCBI): domain Eukaryota; kingdom Viridiplantae; phylum Streptophyta; class Magnoliopsida; order Laurales; family Lauraceae; genus Litsea; species Litsea cubeba. Next base: position 56,930,942 of record CM022949.1, read on the forward strand.
TAAAACAAGAGCAAGACCGCGTCAACGAGCCTCCTCGCAATCTAAAGCTTGAAGTCCCTGAAGACCATCAGGTACATCCTCCCTTAACTCCTAAAAATGGAGAAAATTATTGGATAGATGATCCTCTTACATCCGAGGATGAGTCAGACTCCGAACATGCAACGTCTCCTGTCAGAGCTTCCTGTAATGTGATAATTCGGGATTATAGCTCTTCGGAAGCATCATCTGATGAGATCACTTATACTCCGGCGACGCCTAGCAATGTGATCTAAAGAAGGTTTGGCAGTTGACCCAGCTAAGGTAGAAGCAGTAGTAAATTGGCAAAGCCCGAGGAATGTAGCAGAAGTCAGGAGTTTTCTAGGATTGGCTGGATACTATCGGAGATTTGTTGAAGGATTTGCTAAGATTTCAGCTCCGTTGACTAAATTGACTAGGAAGAATGTCGCTTTTGTTTGGACTCCAGAATGTGAAGCTAATTTTCAGTTGCTTAAGGAGAAACTCACTACAGCCCCAGTGTTGACTTTACTGACCGAGAGTGGGGGATTTGTGATCTATACTGATGCTTCGAAGGTTGGTTTAGGTAGTGTTTTGATGCAGAATGGCAAGGTAGTGGCTTATGGATCTAGGCAGCTAAGAGAACATGAGAAGAACTATGCCACGCATGACTTGGAGTTAGCGGCGGTAGTTTTTGCCTTGAAACTTTGGAGGCATTATCTTTATGGAGAGAGGTTTGAAGTTCATTCTGATCATAGGAGTTTGCAGTACCTCTTCTCGCAGCAAGATTTGAATCAGAGGCAACGTCGTTGGTTAGAGTTGATGGCTGATTATGACTTTCCGATTCGGTATTTTCCGGGCAAAGGAAATGTAGTGGCAGATGCATTGAGCCGGAAGTCAGGCATTTTGGCCAGTTTGGTCGGAGAATGGGATTTAGTTGAGATTTTCAGAGATCTGGATGTTGAGATAGAGTTAGTCAGTGAGAAGGTTATGTTGGCAGCCATGTCAGTTTCAGAACCGCAGTTGATTCAGCAGATTAAGGATAGCCAATTTCAGGATCCCGAGTTGGTCAAGATTAGAGACAAGATTGCAGATAAGCCAGATTTCAGACTTGAAGATGGTGTTTTGTATTTCCGGGATAGGTTGTGTGTGCCTAATGTTGGAGATCTTAAGGATCAGATTTTGGCAGAGGCGCATCATGCGCGGTACTCTATGCATCCCGGTAGTACTAAGATGTACCAGAATTTACGGGGTCGATTTTGGTGGAACAACATGAAGAGAGAGATTGCTGGATTTGTTTCGAGATGTTTGACATGCCAGAAGATCAAAGCAGAACATAGAAAGCCTCCAGGACTTTTGAAGCCATTGAAGAGACCCAAGTGGAAGTGGGAACACATTACAATGGATTTTGTGTCAGGGTTGCCAGAGACTTCGAGACACCGCAATGCTATCTGGGTGATAGTAGACAGATTGACTAAGTCTGCACACTTTGTGCCTTTCAAGACAGGAACCAAGATGCATACGATGGTGGATATGTTTATCAAGGAGATTGTTCGATTGCATGGGATTCCAGCTTCGATTGTGTCAGACAGAGATAGTCGATTTATCTCAAGATTTTGGACTTCATTTCAGCAAGCTATGGGCACTCAGTTGACTTTCAGCACGGCATACCACCCGCAGACTGATGGACAATCAGAGAGGACGATCCAGACTCTTGAGGACATGCTCAGAGCGTGTGTTTTGGACTACAAGATAGAATGGGATCGAGATTTAGCTTTGTGCGAGTTCGCGTACAACAACAGCTTTCACGCGAGTATCGGAATGGCACCGTTTGAAGCTCTTTATGGTAGGAGGTGCAGATCACCGGTCTGTTGGGAGGAAGTCGGAGTCAGAAGCTTTCATGGACCAACTATTATTGGTGAGACTAGTGCAAAGGTCAAACTTGCATATGATCGATTGAAGACAGCTCAGAGTAGGCAGAAGAGTTATGCGGATCACCGACGTAGAGATCTTGAGTTTCAAGTGGGAGACAAGGTGTTCCTCAAAGTTTCACCGATGAAGGGCACCATACGATTTGGGCAGAAAGGCAAGTTGTCACCGAGGTACATTGGACCATTTGAGATTCGCAGCAGAGTTGGAGACTTGGCCTACAGATTGATATTACCTCCTAACCTTGCAGCAGTACATGATGTTTTCCATGTGGCTATGTTGAGGAAGTATGTTCCGGACGCGTCGCACGTCATTGAGTATGAGCCTTTGGAGATTCGAGCAGATGCGACTTACGATAAGAAACCTTTGCAAGTGATTGACGTCAAGGAGACAGTGTTGCGTACCCGGACGATTCGTTGGGTGAAGATCTTGTGGGAGCACCATGGTCCGGAAGAAGCTACGTGGGAGTTAGAGGAGCAAGTAATGAGGAAGTATCCTCATCTCTTGACCGAGGTACGATTTACATTTGGAGGACCAAATGTCTTAAGGAGGGGAGGATGTAACACCCCGACCCGCCTTAATCTCGTTTTAGAGTTAGTTAATTTAGATTAATTGCTTAATGGATGTTTTGATTTTGATTGGACTTGATTAGATAGAATTAGTGGGGTTTGACCATTTACTAGCTAGATTATGACTTTTGGAGTGTTTTGGGCTCTCGTGTGTACTTAGAAATTTTTGGGTTTTTAATGCATTGCATAGAGCATTTCATGGGCCTTAACTTTCATGTCTTGACCCATTTAATTCGGATCCATTTAGGCCCATTCCTAGCCCACTTAATCAGTCCAAGCCTCTTCTTGAGATTTTCAGCCCATTAGTGGACTTGCATGCAACTATTGGAAATAAATTCCATCCAAAACCCATTTCAGCTACTCTTTCTCCTTTCCTTCTCCATTTCCAGCAGCTGGGAGCTCTTCCTCTCTACAACTACTACTCTTCCATTTCTCTTCTTCCTTCATTACTCCCCATCTTAATCATCTCTTGCTACCATTTCATCTTCTTCATTCCATTGGGAAAGAGATCATTCCCTAAGCTCAAGCATTCATCCATTCTCCATCATCTTCTTGGTAAGCTTTTTCTTCACTAAGCATTTCCATTTGATTTCTTTGATCCTTGGAAAGCTACAAATCATGTATGCATCATCTTCTTCCTCATTCATTTTTCTTTCATTTCGTTTTCAACATTTTAGGGCATTTGAGCTTGCATTTTTGGGGATTTTGAGCTTAAGAGGTTTTTGGTGTGAGAGATAGCTTCCAAGCACCTAAGGCAAGTTAAATATGTACATTGATATGCATGCTTCCTTGTTTGTCTCTTGAATATGATCAATCTTGCTTAGATACCCATTTCTTGCTCAAACATGGATTTTTGTGGATGATTTCTTCTTGTTAATGTAATATGGTTTATTGATGGTTTTTATGAGCATTTTGGAAGCTCAAGGACACCCTTGTGTAGTGTGTAAAACCTGGAATGAATGCCTTGAATGGCTTGGAAGGAAACAAAGAAGTTTCAGATTTTCGGACCCAGGATTTGACAGTTCGCTCGAGCGAGCGTGAGTGAACGCTCGAGCGAAGAGCTCTCTGGGAGAGTTCGCTCGAGCGAACTTTGGTCTGCTCGAGCGAACAGCTCTCTGTCTCGGGTCCGCTCGAGCGAACATCTGGACGCTCGAGCGAACCTGATGCCTGCAGTATGCAGATTTTCCAATGACCATAACTTTTCAACCGTAAGTCCGTTTTTGGAGATCTACATACCGTTGGAAAGCTCATGATGTGTAGAACCCAACAAAAAGTGATTTTTATTTGATTTGAGCCTTGGAAAAGATTATATGTTGGATTTTACATAATTGTGACAAATGGATGTTTCCATGAGCCGGACATTGGACCGTAGCTTGTTCTAGATGATTGGCCTGATAGATAGACCTGTAGAATGTGCACCCTGAACTTTTATCATGACCACTGGGTTTGTTTAATTGTGGATATGGATTGAGCACCCGTACCCACAAAAGGGGCATTGTGTTCTTCGGATTGTAACCGTGCCAAATGTGTTCTATTAAGGGATTCGACACCCAAATTATGTAACGCCAAGGGGTCCTCGTAGCCCGATAATGTCGAACTCTTAATACTACCCTGAGTTGGACGGTGAAGACCACATGTGTTCCCAAGACCGTAGGCTTGGCTTGATTTCTGTCTTGACTCCGTATATGATCTGTATGTACATGCATTGCATTCCGTTTCCAGTATTCTAGTGTGACTTGATCACGCTTCTGTTCGGTTATATATTTTCTGCTACACATCTGTTATGTCACATTTATTTCTGGCTTTTTTCAGTATATTTCAGTAAGTTCCGATTTGTTATTTATATGTCTTGTCCTGTATATGTCCTGTATCTGATTTACACTGTCCTGCACCTGCTCTGTTGTATGTATATTGCACTCTATGAGTCGGCACCACTTAGCTTCGACCCTATCTAAGTCGGACCCGGCTAAGTGTGGGTTTAGTATATTCTGGCCCTCTGCAGATGGGAATATATTCTGAGGGTTTACCGGCACCCTAGGTCTACGATGGAGAATTCTGGGTACCTCTGTCTCCTAGTAGCACCGCCCTGTCCTGTCCTGATATTCTGCTCTCATTTTATTTTCATGTTATATGATTAACTTGAGAGAACATAGCTTATGTGGATGTGCCAACTAGTACTGTTAATATATTTATCTGTTATCTATGACTCGTATGTCTCATGCTAAATTCATGCACTGATATGCCTAGTGATTATTCCTCGATCTCTTATGATTTATACCTGTCTGACTATTCATTTGATACATGTTATATGGACTGTATATGTTTGTCTTGCTTAGCTTAGTCTAATGGTGCTACACTTGGCGTTACAGGTGAATACATCGACGCTATTGCCCCGGAGATCCTTGAGGAAGAGGAACCTCCACACAACGTAGCAGAGTGGACTCCTGATGATGTCTTCTAGACATCCACTCGATGAGAAATGGACGTTTAAATGACCCACTGACCGTGGCTAGGATTGCCACATATTTTGTAGTAGTTTATAAACTTGTTAGCATTTGGATTGTAAACTTAACTAACTTACTTCTTCTCTTTCTATCTCTTAAACTTGAATCTTAAATCTATGCTCATGGACCCTTATGCTCTATATTTTGACGATTGAGGTATATTAATTGGATATCTATTTGACAAATTGTACAGGCATATCAAAAAATATAAACCTCACACGTGATATCCTGTGGGTAAATTCCGTACGTGGGGACCTAGAGTCAACGAGTTTGACTTGAATTTCCACGCGGGCGTGTGTCGCGCCTCGGGATGTGTGAAATCTCGGGCTCGGGGCGTGACATACGTAAGTTGGTATCAGAGCATATGTTGTTCTAAGAGTATTTAAAATACTTAGAACTTTAGGGCGCGATGTGAGGATACGATAGGACGTTTGGGTGTATCAATTCTTTTGGATTTTCTAGGTTTGTTAAGTGTTTGTGCTAACCCAATTATTTTACAGAAAATGCCACCTGGTCGGGCTACCAATCCCCGAAATAACTCTAGCAGCAGTCAGGATCCTGATGCCACAGTCTTCATTGACCTTCAAGGTGTGGGAAACGACCGCGTGGAGGGAGAAGATTTGCCACCTCCTCCACCTCCACCGCCTCCGGTTAATGATGGTGGATTGAGAGATATCTTGCAAGCTATGTCTGCGCAGCTAGTGAGGCAGAATGAGCAGATCATGAATATGATGGATAGGCAGGTCCAGCCTAGGGAACAAGACCCTAACTCACTCTATGAGAAGTTCAGGAAGCGTGGATCAATTGAGTTCACCGGATTGGAAGATCCTTTGACTGCAGATGAATGGATTGTGCACACTGAGAATGTCTTTGAGACTATGGAGTGTACGGGTAGGCAGAAGGTAGCCTTGGCAGCTTCCATGTTTTGAGATGTTGCTGACACATGGTGGAAGAGTATTCGTACTCCTTATCGAATGATAGCAGATGAAGTTGCTTGGACCACATTTGAGGCACAATTTCGGAAGAAATTCATACCAGCTCATATCACGAGACAGAAGAAGGCAGAATTTCAGAACTTGAAGCAAGAACTGATGACCGTAGCTGAGTATATCCATGAGTTTACTCGTCTTTCGCGCTTTGCCCCTGAATGTGTTGACACAGAAGCTAAGAAAGTGGAACGGTTCATTGAAGGATTGAGGCCTTCTATTCAGCGTGATGTTATTATATTTCAGAGACCTACTACTTTCGATGATGCGGTTGAGAGGGCGTATTCTACGGAGCAACAACAGCATAATATTATTCTAAATGAGCCTAAGCGTTACTTCACTCCTTCTGGCAAGAGTTCACCACAGCAAACCCAGGGCAAGAAATTCAAGCAAGGGAGCAGTTCTCAAGCAAGGCCAGTGACTTGTATTCATTGTGGCAAGGCCCACGAATCGAGTCAGTGCAGGAGGATTCTTGGTCTTTGCTACCGATGTGGCTCTTCAGATCATGCGGTCAAGGATTGTCCACGCCCTATAGGTGATGGGGCTAGAGGACAGCAGCAGCAACAACTTCAGCAACCAGCCCGTCCACCCATTCAAGCTCAACCAATCAGACAGGCTTTGCCTGGAGCTCAGAGGCCACCTCAGCAACAGCAGCAGAGGCAAGTGCAAGGCCAGCAGAGGCCTAGGCAACAAGGCCCAGTTCAACAGAGGCAAGGACTGTTAGTTTTATGGACTCAATCCAGTAGATGATATAATAAATTGATTAAATTCTTTATTTATTCATATATTCATGCTTTCCTTTCATGAGATGAATGGTGATTTATTATATACTTGCACATAACCAATACGAATGACATGATGGTTCATGAGATGAACCGGGGTCCACAAGTATATTAGATGTAACACATGTGTATGGATGAGATCCACATACGGGAGACATGTGTGGCAAATCTTATACTTAAATATTATCACAACCAGTGATGAGACTGGACATCTCATACTGATAAGGTTGCAGTACTTTGATCACTATGAGATAGTGTGACTTGTCTCGATCATCAGAATGGAAGATTCTGGATCATAGTGCTAGTACATTGGATGTATTGAAGGACCATGAGAAGCACCTTATAAACACTGTCTTTATTTTAAGGTCTGCTCTCATAATTCCCTAGCAATAGACTCTCAATCCTGAGACATTAATGAACTCAAGTTTCTATCTATTCATTTGCTTTGAGTCACCAATGAGTGAGGCCAACTGTAGGTCAACACCTCGGTGATTTGGGTACATGGTAGTAGAGCTGTGGGAACATTCAATAGTCAAGAAGGAATCTATCTCTAATATCCCCTTCTGCCAATTAATGGATTTATCATTGGTAAGTGCGCACCCATTCCGATTAAGAGTTAATTGGAAAGGTACCTATTGATCATTATAATTAATTGGGGCTCAAGGATAATAAGATATGGATCAAGTTTGGAAGACAGGTCCAATTGATCCATGGATATTGATAGAGGGGTCTACTTGTGGTAATGTGGAAGTTTAGGGTCTTCTATGTAATATTCCTAAGACTGGAGTTCAATTGCATTTATATAGTGGAGTTATTTGCAATTAACTGTGGGCCCGGATTACACATGAGATGTGGGGTCGCGAGTCCCAGTTGGAGCCAGCTTTCTAAGGAATCCCTAGTGGTCCCCACGCTAGCCCAATTATTAGAAAGTATCTAATTCTAGTTGAACTCTAAAAGGAAAGTTACTATTTCTAGTAGAAGTGAGACTTCTAATAGTGGTAATAGTAGACTTACTAATTTTAGTAGAAGTGAGACTTCTATTTTAATTAGAAAGGAATTAGAAAGATACTAATCATATTTGAAGTGAGACTTCTAATTATGATATGGTAAGTTACTAATTAATGGAAGTAAGACTTCTATTGTAATTAGTAAAGAAGAGACAACTTGCAAAAGTTATAAATAAGAGGAGAGGATGCCTTGGACGTCCATGCTTGCTCCTTCCATTGGGATTCACGCCCAAGGCTCTCTAAGTGCAAGTGTTGCACATGCTCTTCTCCTCTTCCCTCTTCTAGTTTTCCTTCTAGTTCCTCCTTAGAGTTCCTAGTAATTTTCTCTTGGAGATCCCACCATCTTCTTGAGAAAAAGGAGAATCTGATACGGGTCATAGCGTGGAAGATCAAGAGGTCTTGGAGATCCCTATTTGATTAGTGAAAGTGTTTCATCATCAAAGAAAGACGCAACTCCTCCATTAGAGCACAACCGAGCTCCAAAGGTATAATCCACTTCCTTGCATGTTGTAGATTATTATGGATGCTTGTTAGTTGCTGTTTCTATCTTCTAGATAGATTATATTTACTGATCATGATGACTGAGATTGAGGACATGGATCTTGGATTGGGTTTTATAGCCTTATGGATAGTTGATCCCTGCGTCAAGTGGGTCAAAAGTTTTTGAAACCTATCCCAGAGGCCCACCCTATTTCCAACAAGGACAACAAAGGCAGCAGCCACAGCAGCGTCCGAATGCAACGGGACGTGCTTATGCTATGACCAATGAAGAAGCTGAAGCTGCAGATACGGTTGTAGAAGGTAAGCTGTTTGTTTGTGATCATGAAGCTAGAGTTTTGTTTGATCCTGGATCCACACACTCTTTCATTGCACCGCACTTTGCCATGACGATCGGAGGTAGACCCGAGCAGTTGCAGGTTGTACTTGCGATTGTTACTCCAGTAGGCAGGATGGTAGTTTGTGATTTGTTTTACCCGCAGTGTAGAGTGCAGCTAGGTGATTTGGTGATGCCAGCAGATTTGATAGTCCTAGCTATGCATGATTTTGATGTTATTCTAGGAATGGATTGGCTAGCGAAGTATCGTGCTTGTATGGATTGTTTCCATAAGACTGTGACCCTCAAGATAGATGAGTCTAGTGCAGGAGTTATTTTTGAAGGGTCCAAGAAGAGGTTAGATGCCAGAATAATTTCAGCTCTTAAGGCAGAGAGACTAATCCATAGTGGCTGTGAAGGATTCATAGCTTTTATTTCAGAAGGTAAGCAGCCTAAGCAGTTAGGAGATATCCCAGTAGCTTGTGAGTTCCCGGATGTCTTTCCGGATGAAGTGCCTGGTTTGCCACCTATTAGGGAGATAGATTTTACTATTGAGTTAGTGCCGGGGACAGCCCCAATCTCTAGAGCACCTTACAGGATGGCACCTACAGAGCTGAGAGAATTGAAGACTCAATTGGAAGAATTGCTTGATAAAGGTTTTATTCGCCCTAGTGCTTCTCCTTGGGGAGCTCCAGTTCTATTTGTAAAGAAGAAAGATGGCACCTTAAGGTTATGTATTGATTATAGGCAGCTTAATCAAGTGACTATAAAGAACAAATATCCACTGCCTAGGATTGATGAACTATTTGATCAATTACAAGGTGCAGCCCATTTCTCGAAGATTGATCTTAGGTCCGGTTATCATCAGTTGAGGATTAGAGAGCAAGATGTGGCTAAGACAGCTTTCCGGACGAGATATGGACATTATGAATTCCTAGTTATGCCTTTTGGATTAACAAATGCTCCGGGAGTTTTCATGTCTTTGATGAACAGAATCTTTGCCCCATATTTGGATCAATTTACAGTTGTTTTTATTGATGATACCTTGGTGTATTCTAAGTCTAAGGAAGAGCATGCAGAGCATCTGAGGACTTCATTGCAATTGTTGAAAGACAATCAGTTATATGCGAAGTTAGATAAATGTGAATTTTGGTTGGAGCAAATAGCTTTTCTCGGGCACATAATCTCTAAAGAAGGTTTGGCAGTTGACCCAGCTAAGGTAGAAGCAGTAGTGAATTGGCAAAGCCCGAGGAATGTAGCAGAAGTCAGGAGTTTTCTAGGATTGGCTGGATACTATCGGAGATTTGTTGAAGGATTTGCTAAGATTTCAGCTCCGTTGACTAAATTGACTAGGAAGAATGTCGCTTTTGTTTGGACTCCAGAATGTGAAGCTAATTTTCAGTTGATTAAGGAGAAGCTCACTACAGCCCCAGTGTTGACTTTACCGACCGAGAGTGGGGGATTTGTGATCTATACTGATGCTTCGAAGGTTGGTTTAGGTAGTGTTTTGATGCAGAATGGCAAGGTAGTGGCTTATGGATCTAGGCAGCTAAGAGATCATGAGAAGAACTATGCCACGCATGACTTGGAGTTAGCGGCGGTAGTTTTTGCCTTGAAACTTTGGAGGCATTATCTTTATGGAGAGAGGTTTGAAGTTCATTCTGATCATAGGAGTTTGCAGTACCTCTTCTCGCAGCAAGATTTGAATCAGAGGCAACGTCGTTGGTTAGAGTTGATGGCTGATTATGACTTTCCGATTCGGTATTTTCCGGGCAAAGGAAATGTAGTGGCAGATGCATTGAGCCGGAAGTCAGGCATTTTGGCCAGTTTGGTCGGAGAATGGGATTTAGTTGAGATTTTCAGAGATCTGGATGTTGAGATAGAGTTAGTCAGTGAGAAGGTTATGTTGGCAGCCATGTCAGTTTCAGAACCGCAGTTGATTCAGCAGATTAAGGATAGCCAATTTCAGGATCCCGAGTTGGTCAAGATTAGAGACAAGATTGCAGATAAGCCAGATTTCAGACTTGAAGATGGTGTTTTGTATTTCCGGGATAGGTTGTGTGTGCCTAATGTTGGAGATCTTAAGGATCAGATTTTGGCAGAGGCGCATCATGCGCGGTACTCTATGCATCCCGGTAGTACTAAGATGTACCAGAATTTACGGGGTCGATTTTGGTGGAACAACATGAAGAGAGAGATTGCTGGATTTGTTTCGAGATGTTTGACATGCCAGAAGATCAAAGCAGAACATAGAAAGCCTCCAGGACTTTTGAAGCCATTGAAGAGACCCAAGTGGAAGTGGGAACACATCACGATGGATTTTGTGTCAGGATTGCCAGAGACTTCGAGACACCACAATGCTATCTGGGTGATAGTAGACAGATTGACTAAGTCTGCACACTTTGTGCCTTTTAAGACAGGAACCAAGATGCATACGATGGTGGATATGTTTATCAAGGAGATTGTTCGATTGCATGGGATTCCAGCTTCGATTGTGTCAGACAGAGATAGTCGATTTATCTCAAGATTTTGGACTTCATTTCAGCAAGCTATGGGCACTCAGTTGACTTTCAGCACGGCATACCACCCGCAGACTGATGGACAATCAGAGAGGACGATCCAGACTCTTGAGGACATGCTCAGAGCGTGTGTTTTGGACTACAAGATAGAATGGGATCGAGATTTAGCTTTGTGCGAGTTCGCGTACAACAACAGCTTTCACGCGAGTATCGGAATGGCACCGTTTGAAGCTCTTTATGGTAGGAGGTGCAGATCACCGGTCTGTTGGGAGGAAGTCGGAGTCAGAAGCTTTCATGGACCAACTATTATTGGTGAGACTAGTGCAAAGGTCAAACTTGCATATGATCGATTGAAGACAGCTCAGAGTAGGCAGAAGAGTTATGCGGATCACCGACGTAGAGATCTTGAGTTTCAAGTGGGAGACAAGGTGTTCCTCAAAGTTTCACCGATGAAGGGCACCATACGATTTGGGCAGAAAGGCAAGTTGTCACCGAGGTACATTGGACCATTTGAGATTCGCAGCAGAGTTGGAGATTTGGCCTACAGATTGATATTACCTCCTAACCTTGCAGCAGTACATGATGTTTTCCATGTGGCTATGTTGAGGAAGTATGTTCCGGACGCGTCGCACGTCATTGAGTATGAGCCTTTGGAGGTTCGAGCAGATGCGACCTACGATGAGAAGCCTTTGCAAGTGATTGACGTCAAGGAGACAGTGTTGCGTACCCGGACGATTCGTTGGGTGAAGATCTTGTGGGAGCACCATGGTCCGGAAGAAGCTACGTGGGAGTTAGAGGAGCAAGTAATGAGGAAGTATCCTCATCTCTTGACCGAGGTACGATTTACATTTGGAGGACCAAATGTCTTAAGGAGGGGAGGATGTAACACCCCGACCCGCCTTAATCTCGTTTTAGAGTTAATTAATTTAGATTAATTGCTTAATGGATGTTTTGATTTTGATTGGACTTGATTAGATAGAATTAGTGGGGTTTGACCATTTACTAGCTAGATTATGACTTTTGGAGTGTTTTGGGCTCTCGTGTGTACTTAGAAATTTTTGGGTTTTTAATGCATTGCATAGAGCATTTCATGGGCCTTAACTTTCATGTCTTGACCCATTTAATTCGGATCCATTTAGGCCCATTCCTAGCCCACTTAATCAGTCCAAGCCTCTTCTTGAGATTTTCAGCCCATTAGTGGACTTGCATGCAACTATTGGAAATAAATTCCATCCAAAACCCATTTCAGCTACTCTTTCTCCTTTCCTTCTCCATTTCCAGCAGCTGGGAGCTCTTCCTCTCTACAACTACTACTCTTCCATTTCTCTTCTTCCTTCATTACTCCCCATCTTAATCATCTCTTGCTACCATTTCATCTTCTTCATTCCATTGGGAAAGAGATCATTCCCTAAGCTCAAGCATTCATCCATTCTCCATCATCTTCTTGGTAAGCTTTTTCTTCACTAAGCATTTCCATTTGATTTCTTTGATCCTTGGAAAGCTACAAATCATGTATGCATCATCTTCTTCCTCATTCATTTTTCTTTCATTTCGTTTTCAACATTTTAGGGCATTTGAGCTTGCATTTTTGGGGATTTTGAGCTTAAGAGGTTTTTGGTGTGAGAGATAGCTTCCAAGCACCTAAGGCAAGTTAAATATGTACATTGATATGCATGCTTCCTTGTTTGTCTCTTGAATATGATCAATCTTGCTTAGATACCCATTTCTTGCTCAAACATGGATTTTTGTGGATGATTTCTTCTTGTTAATGTAATATGGTTTATTGATGGTTTTTATGAGCATTTTGGAAGCTCAAGGACACCCTTGTGTAGTGTGTAAAACCTGGAATGAATGCCTTGAATGGCTTGGAAGGAAACAAAGAAGTTTCAGATTTTCGGACCCAGGATTTGACAGTTCGCTCGAGCGAGCGTGAGTGAACGCTCGAGCGAAGAGCTCTCTGGGAGAGTTCGCTCGAGCGAACTTTGGTCCGCTCGAGCGAACAGCTCTCTGTCTCGGGTCCGCTCGAGCGAACATCTGGACGCTCAAGCGAACCTGATACTTGCAGTATGCAGATTTTCCAATGACCATAACTTTTCAACCGTAAGTCCGTTTTTGGAGATCTACATACCGTTGGAAAGCTCATGATGTGTAGAACCCAACAAAAAGTGATTTTTATTTGAATTGAGCCTTGGAAAAGATTATATGTTGGATTTTACATAATTGTGACAAATGGACGTTTCCATGAGCCGGACATTGGACCGTAGCTTGTTCTAGATGATTGGCCCGATAGATAGACCTGTAGAATGTGCACCCTGAACTTTTATCATGACCACTGGGTTTGTTTAATTGTGGATATGGATTGAGCACCCGTACCCACAAAAGGGGCATTGTGTTCTTCGGATTGTAACCGTGCCAAATGTGTTCTATTAAGGGATTCGACACCCAAATTATGTAACGCCAAGGGGTCCTCGTAGCCCGATAATGTCGAACTCTTAATACTACCCTGAGTTGGACGGTGAAGACCACATGTGTTCCCAAGACCGTAGGCTTGGCTTGATTTCTGTCTTGACTCCGTATATGATCTGTATGTACATGCATTGCATTCCGTTTCCAGTATTCTAGTGTGACTTGATCACGCTTCTGTTTGGTTATATATTTTCTGCTACACATCTGTTATGTCACATTTATTTCTGGCTTTGTTCAGTATATTTCAGTAAGTTCCGATTTGTTATTTATATGTCTTGTCCTGTATATGTCCTGTATCTGATTTACACTGTCCTGCACCTGCTCTGTTGTATGTATATTGCACTCTATGAGTCGGCACCACTTAGCTTCGACCCTATCTAAGTCGGACCCGGCTAAGTGTGGGTTTAGTATATTCTGGCCCTCTGCAGATGGGAATATATTCTGAGGGTTTACCGGCACCCTAGGTCTACGATGGAGAATTCTGGGTACCTCTGTCTCCTAGTAGCACCGCCCTGTCCTGTCCTGATATTCTGCTCTCATTTTATTTTCATGTTATATGATTAACTTGAGAGAACATAGCTTATGTGGATGTGCCAACTAGTACTGTTAATATATTTATCTGTTATCTATGACTCGTATGTCTCATGCTAAATTCATGCACTGATATGCCTAGTGATTATTCCTCGATCTCTTATGATTTATACCTGTCTGACTATTCATTTGATACATGTTATATGGACTGTATATGTTTGTCTTGCTTAGCTTAGTCTAATGGTGCTACACTTGGCGTTACAGGTGAATACATCGACGCTATTGCCCCGGAGATCCTTGAGGAAGAGGAACCTCCACACAACGTAGCAGAGTGGACTCCTGATGATGTCTTCTAGACATCCACTCGATGAGAAATGGACGTTTAAATGACCCACTGACCGTGGCTAGGATTGCCACATATTTTGTAGTAGTTTATAAACTTGTTAGCTTTTGGATTGTAAACTTAACTAACTTACTTCTTCTCTTTCTATCTCTTAAACTTGAATCTTAAATCTATGCTCATGGACCCTTATGCTCTATATTTTGACGATTGTGGTATATTAATTGGATATCTATTTGACAAATTGTACAGGCATATCGAAAAATATAAACCTCACACGTGATATCCTGTGGGTAAATTCCGTACGTGGGGACCTAGAGTCAACGAGTTTGACTCGAATTTCCACGCGGGCGTGTGTCGCGCCTCGGGATGTGTGAAATCTCGGGCTCGGGGCGTGACAGTGGCAACCATGATGAACATGCAGGCCCTAAGGAGGCTTTCAAGTAGAACTTAATTGAACACTTTAAGCACATACCTGGACGTCTGCACATCCTAGACTTATTTCGAATGTCACCGCGCACTTGTGATAATCTCATTTCAGAATTACAAAAGCTGAATGAGGATGTCGACAAACATGCCCTGCAACTCCTCCAAATAGAAATGGACTACCGGGTCAAAAACTCAGAAACTTCCTCAAAGGGAGAAAAGAAGAAAATTAAGGGATCATGCATAAATGCCTCTCGGTTCAAAAAAGCAGCAAGTGCAACCATCGCCTTCACAAAGGAAGACCTCCTATTTAGCGAAACAAGGCAGAACCGACCCCTATACTTCACAGGGTACATCACGAAAATGCCTATGCACAGAGTTCAGATCGACCGAGGTTCTGCACTCAACCTTATCTCCACTTCGCTCTCGAAGAGTTGGGCATCCCACCCAGCAAGCTGAGCCACACATCTGTATCTATCTTTGGATACGATGGGAGTACTCAAAGGCCTATCGGCAAAATCAGGTTCAAATCGCAAATCGGCGATCTTATCTCTGAGGTCACTGTGTATGCAATAAAAACCCCTTCATGCTACAACATCTTTCTCAGGTGCCCCTTGATCCATGAGAATGGTTTTGTCCCTTCAACTCTATATCAATGCATCAAATTCGTTGGCGACAATGGCATGATACATCGAGTCTTTGCGGAAAGAAAACCCCTCTAAAGTAAAAAAAAGTCCACTTTGTAGACTTCCAAATGTATGAAGGTGAAAAAGAAGAAAAGGACACAACACCCTTTGCCGAAAATCTCCAGAAAGATAAAGGCAAGGCTCCTCAACAATCACCGAAAGAAAACAAACCATCCGGTAAATCCGAAGAGAGCATACAAACTCCCTTCATCATCTCCTTCAAGACTTCAAAGCCTTTGGTCATCACGACTAAAGTGAAGAAGGTAAAGCAAAAGTCTGGGGGTAAATTTGTTATCCCTTTCGTGTCTATCATGCAAGATACGGATTCGTATTCAGAGCCAGAAGACAACGCATCGTCAAGCCAAGCTGACACTCAGCAAGTTCAGCCTGCTCTTACTCCAATGAAGACACCTGCTGATGTAGAAGATCCTACATCTGCTTCCTTCGTTGTTCCAGCAACTTCAGCAAAGGAAAAACCTATCTTCTTCCATAGATCGGATGCTTCTTCATCAAACTCCATGCTTGAACCTTTCCAAAATGAAGGTATGCCTCAACTATCCTTATATAGTCCTGTGGCACAAGTTATTATGAAGAAAATGGGCTATGACGCTTAAAACCCAGTCGGTTTGGGAGAAGGCCGCGATATTCTCACACCATTGGGGCCCGCCTTGACCAAAAGTCAGCTGGAAGATTGGAGACTCTACAGCCATGTAGAAAGTCTTCACACGGGTTAGGGTATGATCCCGACACTCCTCTGAGACAGTTGGCACAAAGGCTTAAAAGTCAGTTTGCTGACCAAGCCTCAACATCTCGTATCCATGAAGACATCGATCTCCCTTGATATCTCTTCGATGAGTCACCTGATAAAGATCCAGGAAGCTCATCCAATTGGTACGATTTTTCTAACGATAAAGAGGAATCGTCCGATGGCACAGACGTGTGGTCTTCTGACCCAGAAGAACCATCGTCTCCAAAAGAAGTACCCTACTTCGACCCAGTTTCAAAAGGCAATTGGGACCATCTCATAGCTAACCTTGAGAAGATCACCAATCAAGAAGACCCATGGAAAGGAACAAAACCTTGATCTGGAAATGCCCTTGAAACCCTAGAAGGTTTCGTTGAGTTGGAAGCCTCCGAAAATATTGTGGAGGAACCACCTACGAACCTTTCAACAGAAGATCCTACATCCAACAGCGATCTCATGGCATTTCAAAGCCTGGGGCATGGACATCATTGGTCCTATTTCTCCCCCTTCAAGTAAAGGTCATTGCTTCATCTTCGCTGCTACGGATTATTTCTCCAAGTGGTCAGAAGCATTTGCGCTCAACGAAATGAAGACCTCATCAGTCCTTCAGTTCCTACACACCAACGTCATTTGTCGTTTTGGCATACCCAAAAGATTCGTCAATGATAACGGACCACAATTCTGGGATCATCGATTCTACAGGTTCTGCAACAAATATAAAATCCAAAGCTGCCCTTTGACTCCATACAATCCGGCAGCAAATGGATTAACAGAAGCTTTCAACAAGCCACTCTGTAAAATCCTCAAAAAAATGGTCTCTAGTCACAAAAGAGACTGGAGCGACAAACTGTCTGAAGCTTTGTGGGCCTATCGAACCACCGTTCGAGGACCAACCAATAGCACACCATTCTCCTTGGTCTATGGATGTGAAGCTGTCTTACCCTTGGAAGTACAAATTCCTTCCCTGAGGGTAGCTTTGCAAAATGACATGACTCAAGAAAGCAATGTCAAATTGCGACTCCATGAGCTAGACAATCTCGATGAGAGACAACTCGAAGCTAGACAAAGCATTGAACTTTACCAAGCATGCATGGCAGGATCTTTTGACAAGAAGGTCAGGCAACGTGCCTACAAAAACGGTGACTTGGTTCTTGCGGTAAAAAGACCAATGGTCTTCGCTCATAAGTCCAAAGGCAAGTTTGAGCCAAAATGGGAGGGACCCTACGTCATCGACAAGGTTTTCTCCAACGGTGCATACGCACTCCTAAACATGGAGGGTGACAGATGTATGCTGCCCATCAACGACAAGTTCTTAAAGCGGTACTACCCTTGAGGACTTACCTAACAGGGTAAGAGCAATGCTTGTACGGCCAAATCCTATTTCCAGGTACTCGCTCGTCAAACCCTCTCTTTTAGAATTTTCATATAAAATGCTGAAATTTCTAGAAATTCAAACAATGCTTACTTTCATCATTTCATTATTCAAAAAAAAAATTCCAAGTTTAGGAGCCTCTCCCTAACCTGACCAAAATTTTTAATCCTTGAACACCCAAAATTCATGGTTTGAAACAAAATCCGGATTCAGGGATTTCCACCCTAGTCCACCCAGACTTCTACCGCCAAAATGGTTTTAGGTCAAAACTTACAACCCTCGTGTCTTTAAACAAAAAAAAAAAGGTTTTTCAAAAAACCATGTGGAAGCGACGCTTAGTCAATAATCGCACAAATCGGAAGCATGCGAACCATGTTCGACACTTCCAAAATCTCAGGGAAACGACATTTCGTCGATACTTGAAAAAAAAACGTGGAGACGCAACATTTCAGTTGATATCCACAACCCAAATTTCAAAGGTTCGAAAAAAACCAAGAAATCGCGGAGATGAAATATTGCAATTGATATCCACAACCCAAAGGTTCGAGAAAACCGCTAATTTCAAAAATCGTGGGGAAACGACATCAAGTGTTTCCCGCAAACCAAAATTTCTAAAAAAGCAAGGATGCGACATTCCATCGATACTTGAACCCAAATCCGCGAGGATGCGAAATTCCATCGATACTCTTAACCGAATGAGCAAGGATGCGACATTCCATCGATACTTGCAAGACCATTCAGCAGGGAGGCGACTTTTAGTCGATAGTTGCATTTTTGAAAACCAAAACCGACTAAAGATGCAACAAACCGGCTATAAATGCCACAAACCGGCTATCAATGCCACAAAACAAAACCGGCTATCAATGCCACCAACCAAAACTTAGCCTTAAAAAAAACGGCTATAAATGCCACCAAAACCTGCTATAAATGTCACCAAAACTGGCTATAAATGCCATTAAAACTGGCTATCAATGCCACCAAACCGGCTATCAATGCCACAAACCGGCTATCAATGCCACAAAAAACGGCTCTCATGCCAAAATTGGCTCTCATGCCACAAAAAAATCTGGCTCCCATGCCAAAACAATCATTTGACAAAAGATTTTCACAAAATGACAAACTTTTGACCAAATCCCATTTAGCAATTGCTTTCATCACAAAAAGATTTAAGTGAGCGTAGGGAAAACAAAAAAAAGAGTACAAAAAAAATACTTGTGGTACCAAAAGAAAAAAAAGAAAAAAAAAGTGTTCACAAGCACTACGCAAAAAAAAGAGTACAAAAAAAAAATACATGTGGTACCAAAAAAAAAAGAAGGATAGTTTCTGCAACAAAAAATCAGGAGCTCAGCCAAAAATGGTCTCTAGCCAAAGTTTTAGCTCCTCAAGCAAACTCTTTACCTCAGCCGGCATAGTTTCCAAGCCACACTTCTTTAGGAACTTGCCATGAGATGCTGGAGAAGGCTGCAACCCTTCTTTTATACCGGGAAGCTTATCCCGAGCAGTTTTCCATTGTTTGTCTTCTTGAAACTTCCTTTCGAGAACTTGATCAGCATCTGCGACCCGACGAATCAGAGTACTCTCCCTGTCGCGAGCCTCTATTATAGCAGCCCACTTGGCAGCGACTTGTGCCTTCAAATGCTTAAGACGTTTCCTGGCCTGATCGACCTCCCTATCAAGGATGTTAAGGTCGTGCCTCAGCCCAATGATGGCTAGCTCTTCTAAGTTCTTCTGTCGGACTACCTGCTTCTTGCTCTGTGTAGCCTTATTCAGGTCAGACTTAGCCCTGTTAGCAGGATTCAAGAACATCTCCTTGAAGAACTGGTCATCAGGGAAGTCCATGGTCTCAAACCACTTGTCACCCACTGCAATGATCCTATCAACGATCGCCCTGGCACCTGTGACGTCGAGACCAACTTTTTCGGCATCAGTGAGAATCTCCTGCATATGCTGGATCATACCAAATCTGGCATCCAAGTGTTCAGAAAGGAGAGTCTTAATCCAAGAGCTCAAAACCTGTGCCAACACCTTCTTCACAAACAGGAGAGATGGCCCAGATGAAGATTCGCCCCGCTCCGTCGATCGGCTGCTCATGTCATGCCCCGTTGGAAGAGTAACAAAAGAACTCATTCCAATCAGAGCAACTGGGGAAGGAATCTCATCACGAGTTATTGCCTCTGCTGTGTCAGGATTGGTTGTAGGAGTCTCTACCTCTGGATCGACCTCTGGCATCCCTTGCTCTGGTTCTGAAGGAAGCAATGGACTCTCTTCTGCCACTTCAAAACCTGCCAATGAAACACAAAAAGGTATGAATATGATTCTGTTTGAAAATCATTATCAGGGTTATTACTGTAAAGTACCTTCTTCGACGATTGTCGAAACACTCTCTTCCTCCATGAACTCATCGGAAGCATCATCAACATTTGTGACCACCGATGGTTCAAAGTCATCGGAATCCTGTGGCAAATCAGCTAACCAAAAAAAAATTTGTTAGCAAGTCAAGTCACAGAAACAAAAAAAAAGTTATACCAATTGGAGATTCTGGATTCACTCTAGAGTCCCTTGGTTCTTCTTCAGGTGCCCCCACAGGATCCGTCACCGCCTCATCGGTCGGAACCTCAGGCATCACCAAGTTTTCTCCCTCTGCTAAAAAAAAGAAGAGAAAAGCAGAAGTAGAAAGCAAATCAGAACGTGGAAAAATCCCATGAAAGGAACGGAAAAAGAAAGAGGAAGAATCATACCTTCACCGACGGTCTCTTCCTCTCGGCTCCTCTTTTCTAGAGGCTCGTCAGCATTCCCTGGCACCTCCTCATTGATAGTAAGAGGGACTTCCATATCAGGAGAGTCTTCGTGTTGCTCCTTGCTGTGATGCTAACTCCTTTTCCTCTTACCTCTATGGGCTCGCTTCCTAGAAGAACCTGCCCCACTGTCAGAGTCAGGTCTCTCACTTGACTCCTCGCTGGATGGTATACCCTTATCAATAGACTCCACGGAAGCTCGCCTCTGTGCCGCTTAAATCCAAATGTCAAGCTCAACTTCCTCCTGTTCTAGATGCTCTAAAGCCTCATCAAGTATCTCTCATACAGCTTCAGAACCAATGATGCCCTGGTCACCGAGAAAGCCTATCTTGTGCTTCTCTCCAGAAAGGAAGGCCCAAACTTCCTCTCACTGGACGCCATTCGACTTTCCAAGGCCTTTTCCAGACGACAGCTTCACATCAAGCTCCTTCTTGGAAAGCCCCCGACAACACTGGATAAGAAATCATGGCTGTAGTGTCTTCAGCACTATAGAAAGCCCATGCGTTTCTCCCATCCTGTAAACCTCCAAAGCGCTTCACCATGCTTGAAGGAGCTCCAACAACACCTTGAGAAAAAGCCCAACGGCAGAGCAAAGTGAGAAGGTACATACCGCTGGATGTGGACGAAAAGACGTCTACGGTACACCATCGTGCTGACACGTACGCTGAAAAGCCACTCCTTCTCTGTATTTGTCAAGGAGTAATGCCTTCCTGACCCTGCCCTGGTAGAGTCTCGGGAGACACCAAAGTCAGAAGCCTTCTTCTGCAACTCCAGAGAAAGCTTCACTGAAGATTGCCCCATCTCGACGTCCTTGAACTGTCGGATCCTCATGCTGGCAAACAAAAGTGATTCGGACACAGCTTTCCCCTTAGCAAGTCGAATCATAAGAGGATCATCATCCTGTGCAGCACCCAGCCGATGGAAGCCAGGACAGTGGTATACATACCATGAATAGAAAATATGGGCTGAAAATACCCTGTTCATAGGAAGCCCAAGCCAAACCAAGAAAGCAGCAGCCTGCAATTCGGTGCACAAGTAGGAGTAAAGAGCAAGCACTAAAGCAAGCCGCTCTCCAAACGCCATTTGACAAGCCGGAAAGATTCAATGCGGTCTGATGTGCGTTCCATCTCCTCCATCAAAAATAGCCTCACCTAGCCAATAAGTGAGGTAAATAGCGAGATCTCTCTGCAGTATAATGTTAGAACAAACAACGTCTATACCTGCGAAGAAACCCCTCAACTCTTTTTGCATAGTTGAAGTATTCTTCGAACCTGGATCCTGAGCTCGGGCTTCCCGGGTCATGCCATTAGAAAACTCCTTACTGTCACAAAAGTTGGGGAACGAAGAGCCAGAACTCTTCCAACTACTGGATCTAACTTTCGAGCCCTCATTCTCCTTCAAAAAATCATAGAAGACGACAAGTTGAAATTACAGAAGCCTGAACTCCTCCGACTGCTCCTCTAGGATGCTGTTGATCGGCATGAACTCTTCATAGACTTTGCCAAGGATAGGCAATCCAGTAATGGCGCTCAACTCCTTCAAAGAAAAACCAATCTCACCAGTCGTGACAATGAAGGTAATGGTTTGTGGAAGGAATGACTCCAACATAGCCATGAAGGCCTCGTCGGAAAAGATCACGGTCTCCCTAAAGGCGCAGACCGCATCAAAAATCATGGCTTCCTTCAAAATGGCGCCACCAATCAGCAGGACGAGACCAGTCCACGACTTCCACTCGGAGTCAGCACCGAAATGGCCACGAAGTCGAAAAGGCTTCACCCAATTGCTGCCGTCACCACTAAAAATACGAAGGCCCACCGGTCCTGAATCGACCGGCTGATAATCAAAGCCCTGGTAGCCGCTGGCCGGCATCAACATGTCCATGTTAGCAGGCGATTTCTCCGCATATCCAGGAGAACCACCAACAAAAACCCCGGTCTTAATTACATTTATCCTTTTCACCCAGCTTAGAGGATCTTCCCTCTTAGAGCACGTGTGGGCAAGGCTCATAATCGAGATGGTGCGATCAAATGTCGACCGGGTAACAAGGGTTCTCTTTTCACCATCAGCTATGTAAGAGAACTGAAAACATCTTCTCTGGTATGTCACGTCGTCGGGGACTGCATCACCGAAGAAGAAGGTAGGCTTGGGCAACACCCTCTGATCGTTCATAACCCAAGGACGATTACTTACCATGATCTGATAAAGCTCCTCACTCTTGAGAGTGATCAGTCACTGCCTCATCTCATCTCTGTAGAGGGAGTCACACTCTTCCAGGTTTCTCTCAACATACTGGACCTTCTCCCAGGCCTGCTGAATGGCCGGATTGGAAGATCTAGCAGATCGACGAGGTACGCTTGTAGCAGGTCTTTACCTTTGTTCGTTCTGGAGGAACCACCTACAAAGGAAGGAAAAGAAAAAGATCAACCATCAAAATGACAGAATTTCGTAAAAAAAAATCTGGTGAAATTTTGACATGACTCCGGGGCAATTCCAAAGAGAAAGAAATACCCCAAAAGAAATAGAAAGCTTGAAGATGGGCTCGACATTGCTGCGAGCTCCGAAACTCCAAACTTTGAAACCTCAAAGTATCCGCAAAATCAAGAAGGGCTCAACATCGCTGCGAGCTCCAAATTCCCAAATTTGTAAAAACTTTCAGGTATGCTATCACATTATGCTACCAATTCAATTTACAAAAAATGCAAGCATGAACATCTTGGTTTGAAAAAAAAAAGCATTATTATGACGTGCAAAAAAAAAAAAAAAAACTTTCTGACAAAAAAGAGGGAGAAAGAAAAAAAAGAAAAGAAAACGCACGAGAAAAAAAAACACTTATAAAAAAAAAAGAAGGAAACACGTGCAAAAAAAAAGAAGAAAAGAAAGAAACAAAAAAAAAATCTTTTTTTACCATCCTATTTTCTACATGGAGTTTTCTGGAGAAAGAGAACTTACTTGAAGCCATTGATGGAGAAGAAGAAGAGAAGCTTGAAGATCCTAAAAAAAAAATCTCTTGGTCTTGGAGCACTCTTGAGATTGTTGCAAAAGAAAGCAATAAGAGCAAGAGATCCAACCTCCCCTTGCTTTTATAGAAGAGAGCAATCCAAAGAAAGAAACAAGAAAGAGATAAGTGTTACTAATTAGTAACCTTATGAAAGACCCCGACCCCCAGTTCTTTTGTTTAGTATTATTTTAATCATGGTTTAGCTTTTTTAAGCGAGATTAGAGTTGGTTTGACTTTGTCTTTGAGTTTGACTAGATTTTTCATAGCCTTGGAGATTTGAGGACCGTTGACCTTGGTTTGACCCGGTCCATATGATTTGTATTTTTGTGAGAAATTATTCTTATTTTGGAAAATTACAATTTTTACTCCTTTTGACTCATTTTATTAAGTTTATCAACTTTCATGTTTTGACCATTTTGATTTGATGATCAGAAAATACGTTTTTCGAGAAAATGGGCAAAATGGACTTTTCACACTAAATCTGTACTTGAATTTCAAAAATTTCAGAATTTGGGGAAAATATACTTTTTCGAAAGTAAATATTTCGTTGATCGATTTTGTCTTCTTCGTCGATCTCATTCGGGACCCACAAATGTTAGTTTCAGCCTTTGTAATGTTGGGGCCTATGGGGCCCAGCCATGGTTTAAAAAACCGGCCAATACCGGTTCGTATCGGCCGATACGAACCGGTATCGGCCGACACCGAACCGATATCTCGCTGAGATATCGGTATCGGCAATACCGGGCTTCAAATCGCCAATATCTCGCGAGATATCGGCCGATATGATGTTCATATCGGCCGTGACGATATCTCGGCCGATATTTTCAAAATATCGGCCGATATCCTCTTTTTTTTTTTCTTTTGGTACCATAAGCTCGACCCCCGCCGGGGGATACCCTCGGACCCTCTCTGCGAAGCGCTTGTTTTAGAAAAGTGGCAATCGAGAAAACAAAAGGATCCTACTTGACCATGATAGCTAGGACTCTTTTGCTAATTGTCTTTCTTTTTTTTGTGCTTGGATGTCTATTATTATCATAAGCTGCTAGATATGATATTAAACCTATTTAATTATGTTTGGAATGATATAGTAGTAAAGATTGTGTAATACACTAATTCATGAACCAAAAGGCTTTATATTGAGTTAGATTCGATGTTACTCACTTATTTTTCCCTAGATCTAGTATTTTAAAGTGTAGATCTAAATTTTTTTATTTCCAAAATTTGGGGCTTTTCTTGAAATCAATTACATTTTTTCACATTAGTGTTCAAATGCATTGATAATGTGTTAGTTTAAAATAGATCTATACTTTTGGAACAAAAAAGTATGAGTTTTTTTCCAAAAATTGTGGCTGCATTATGTCAAATTTATGATATTTCATCTTATTGATCATGAGCATTAATAATGGTTGCATTATATAAAATACTGGAGAATAAAGCGAACAGCGACACAGACAGGACTCATAACTTAAGGTGACCGAGGTTTTGATTTATTGTTGTTACTAATGGAAAAAAATATTGTTTTCCAACATTTTCTAATATTCTGGATTTTTTGAATATTTTTACTAATTTTTTGGATTAAAAAAAAATTCACACCGCGACAACCGTGACGGACCGATATCCGCGACGATATCCGCGACGATATCGGTTTTTTGGCCCGGCCGATACCGCGACCGATACTGAGATTTTAAACCATGGGCCCAGCCCACATAACCCTTTCAGGGCCTGGTTTGAGGGGCTTTCTGAATTACATTTTAAGCCTGATTTAAGGCTGATTCTTGGGCTTGTTCTAAACTTGTTTTAGGCCTGTCTTAGCCCTCCTTTCCTCTTCATCTTAAGGCCCATCAATCTCCTTTTTATGCTTGAAAGCCCATGAAAGATTTGGGTAAATTGCGATACTTGAAAAACTATGAAATGGAATGAGAACAACGAGAGAATGAATATATGTGGAATTTACTCGGGAAGCTTCCAAGTCTCAATGAACACTCTATCATTTTAAATATTGTGGATTTTCATTGGCATCAAACATGTTCTTTTATTAATCAACGTTTAAAAGTTAAGTGTGTATTGACATAGTTCCTTGGCAAGTCATTAAGTCATTCTACATTATTCTATTCCATTCCAGATCAGAAAGTGTATATGTACTCTTCGGTAAACTAATTTGAATAGCATCGGTGATTTGATGTAGAATCATGTGGTTTTCCATGTTCGAAAGGATTGATCGTATGATTTTTATACAAATTACTTTGATGTGTATTTGAGTGGTTTACCATGGAAATTCGCATATTTTCTTCAAATCGATTTGGAAGGAGATTTGAGTGGTTCGCCACATTCGGAAATACATCGATAAGACTATTATTTTGAAAATAAAACCTCGAGGCAAGATGGGGCCAGAGCTTTGTAGTGTGAGCCCATGAGCCAAAGAGACTAGTATTTTGAGAATAAAACCTCGAGGCAAGATGGGGCCAGAGCTTTGTAGTGTGAGCCCATGAGCCAAAGGGATTATTATTTTGATTTGTATTGGTTCAGGTTTTAAAAACTAAAGGCACCACTAGGCTTAGGTCACCTTGTCGGGCTGATCAACCGGCTTGGGATCTTTAATTTGTCTGCCAGCTGCAGCTTGGATTCTGTCTGTACCGACCATGGTAACGGTTTTGATTTGCCGGTCCCACTTGTATGTGGTTACTGTTCTGATTCTGTTTCCGGTCCCACGTGTAGTGGCTACGGTTCTGTTCGATAACGACTTCGTTCGTTCCGGTCCCACGAGTAGTGGCTACGGTTCTGTCTGCTCTTGTTACTTCGGTAATAGGAGAATATAGCTATGTGTGGTTTGCCAATGTTTTTATCGAATGCCATTGATTTAGTTAGATCGTCGTCGAATTATTAATTGATTAGTGTTTTATTCGATTGCCTTTGATTTATTCGTTTACCATTGTTTTATTCATTTATATTTTCAATGATTTATGAAATGTTTGCTTGACTACATTGGTTATTCATATATGTTCAAACTTTAAATGTATCAGATTTGATTTTATATGGTTTTATAGTTGCCCTTTTTCCATATTAACTATTTATTTGCTTGCCAGACCATCGTGTCTGACCCTGTTTATTTGGTGCCAGATTTCTCTCCTACTGCTTTTAGGTGTTTGATCGGAGGAGGCAGTTGAGCCGCCGGTCTGACGTGAGAGGCTGCCCATTGATATCATCTAGATGTCAAGTTTGGCACCGGAGTTCGTATCTAAATATTGGGGGTAGTATTTCTATTTAGTTGGATATTAGTTTTGTATGGCTTGGTTAGTCTTTTTCATGAGATTTGTAATTATGACACTTGTGCTTTGTAACTTTAACATATGTGGGAAATAAAATGTCATGTTACTGCCAGCTCAGTATTCTATGATTTATGATTTGTACCAGTCTGCTTATGTGATGGCTTTATGATATTGGTTGAGTGAGACACGGAATCCGATGGCCAGGTGATGAGAATGCAAAATGTTATATTTTTCTCCATTAATGTTTAGTCCTTTATACTTATTTGATGCCTAAATGTACTCATTATTCTTATATTTTGCTTTAGGATGCAAATGGAGGTGCTGTGTGCAAAACAAAGCTAATTGAGTGATTCTGGATAGTTTTGATATCGCTTCGTAATTTGGGCGTAATTCTCTCCTCCAAACTCCAATTGAGATGATTCAAGATGCTATGGAACGCCAAGAAAAAGATCTACAACTTTTATGTTTTGAGTTTTGAGAGATTCTTGCTGAATCAAGAAGTTTTCAGATCTGAGTTGCAAGAGAGGTGCTCATATTTGATGCTAAATGGATGAAGAATCAAGCAGAAGGGCATTGTGGTAAATTTCATGAAATTAGGAGTTTCCCGAAACATATCTAATATTGGGCTCATATTGTCCGGAACGAAAAATGGTGCAACTTTAATTCTTGGTTCGAATCCAACGGAAGCCCGAGTGAGAAGATATGGTCAAGAAGAAGATTTTGACTAAGTTAGAATTTAATTAATTATTTTATTTCCATCTCCCCATGTCACTTCCTAAACTCTCTCAAAACACACGTTGCATTCAATCTCAATTTCCAACGTATTCTTTCTATTCTCTCTTTCATCTCTCATTCTCTCCTACTTTATCTCTCCTTCATTCTTTTTCTCTACATCACATGGGTCCACACCACCTAACTTCTCTTCTCTCTCTAATCAAATTCTCCACTATAAAAGGTCCATTCCATACCCAGCGTACAAGGGATTCTACACAGCAATTCTCCACAACACGTTTTTTTCTCTCTCTCTCTCTTTCTTTCTTTTTTCTACTCTTTTCTTTGCAAGTTAGTATGGCCCTGCGTGGCTAATTTTATGTAATTGGTTGAAGAAGATTGAAGCCTCGGAATAATTACTGTGAGATCTAATTTATTTTCATTATTCAATTTATGCTTTGAATATGGGTTGTTCTTCTATGCTTAATTTGTTATCATGATTGTTTCTTTTAATTGCTAGGCTGCATACTAGTTTATTTTTCGTTATAATTTAATGCTAAATTAGAAATCAAATTCGTAATTGTTTGATCCCTCTAATTTGTGAAGCAACTAATATTTAATAATTTGCTGCTTTGGAAATTATTAGATATTAGGAAGAACACCTGGCTAAATTAAATGCAACCGCATGTGTTTGTGTTGTTTAGATTTATCAATCTCTCAAGGTCTTAATGCTGTTACTAGATTAAATCTTTGGCGCTTGTCTTGGATTATTTAGTAATTAGGGATAATTAGAGCGCGTGTTTTCTAATTAACTAATTAAGGAGGTAGGAATTTAATTCCAATGATGAATATTCAAAGTATTAGTTGATTTATTTTTGCATCAATGATCAGGTTTTAATTTCCAATGGTGGATGTTAACTTTAACCAATGCTTGTTAATTTGATTGAATTTGTTACTTTATTGTTCTTTATTTGCTTTTATTCATTTTTGCTTTCATTATAATTAAAAACCCCCCCATCTTTGATCACATAGCATAAAATTTGGCTAAACACTCTCCGAGGGAACGATCCTTACTCGCACTACTACATATATTTTTAGGAGTAAAGGTCTTATTATATTTGGGTGCCTGCGACAGCACGACCAAGTTTTGGCGCCGTTGCCGGGGAGTTTTATTCTAGTTGATTTTTATGTTTTTTGTGAAAAAAAAAATTTGCATCTTCCAGCCAGCGCCCGCTGTCTCTCTATCTCAGTAGATCTGCATCTGACTTCATCTATCAACTTTCTTCCATCTCTGACTTCATCTCATATCTTTATTTCATATCTTTTAGCCATCATATCATCTCATCTCATTATCTCATATCA